>JBAMJR010000696.1:0-33139 GCA_038501785.1 Myoxocephalus aenaeus | reverse complement strand
TGACAGCACGGCTAGACTCTCTGCGTGTGCTTTGACATCAGGGCTATACTCTTTATGTGGTCTTTGACAGCACGGCTAGACTCTCTGCGTGTGCTTTGACATCACGGCTAGACTCCTTATGTGTGCTTTGACATCAGGGCTATACTCTTTATGTGGTCTTTGACAGCACGGCTAGACTCTCTGCGTGTGCTTTGACATCACGGCTAGACTCTTTATGTGTTCTTTGACATCAGGGCTATACTCTTTATGTGGTCCTTGACAGCACGGCTAGACTCTCTGCGTGTGCTTTGACATCACGGCTAGACTCTTTATGTGTGCTTTGACATCAGGGCTATACTCTTTATGTGTGCTTTGACATCACGGCTAGACTCTTTATGTGTGCTTTGACATCAGGGCTATACTCTTTATGTGGTCTTTGACATCACGGCTAGACTCTCTGCGTGTGCTTTGACATCACGGCTATACTCTTTATGTGGTCTTTGACAGCACGGCTAGACTCTCTGCGTGTGCTTTGACATCACGGCTAGACTCTTTATGTGTGCTTTGACATCAGGGCTATACTCTTTATGTGTGCTTTGACATCACGGCTAGACTCTCTATGTGTGCTTTGACATCAGGCTATACTCTGTATGTGGTCTTTGACAGCACGGCTAGACTCTCTGCATGTGCTTTGACATCACGGCTAGACTCTTTATGTGTTCTTTGACAGCACGGCTAGACTCTTTGCGTGTGCTTTGACATCAGGGGCTATACTCTTTATGTGGTCTTTGACAGCACGGCTAGACTCTCTGCGTGTGCTTTGACAGCACGGCTAGACTCTCTGCGTGTGCTTTGACATCACGGCTAGACTCTTTATGTGTGCTTTGACATCAGGGCTATACTCTTTATGTGTGCTTTGACATCACGGCTAGACTCTTTATGTGTGCTTTGACATCACGGCTAGACTCTTTATGTGGTCTTTGACAGCACGGCTAGACTCTTTATGTGGTCTTTGACAGCACGGCTAGACTCTTTATGTGGTCTTTGACATCACGGCTAGACTCTTTATGTGTGCTTTGACATCAGGGCTATACTCTTTATGTGTGCTTTGACATCACGGCTAGACTCTTTATGTGTTCTTTGACAGCACGGCTAGACTCTTTATGTGGTCTTTGACAGCACGGCTAGACTCTCTGCGTGTGCTTTGACATCACGGCTAGACTCTCTGCGTGTGCTTTGACATCACGGCTAGACTCTTTATGTGGTCTTTGACAGCACGGCTAGACTCTTTATGTGGTCTTTGACAGCACGGCTAGACTCTCTGCGTGTGCTTTGACATCAGGGCTATACTCTTTATGTGGTCTTTGACAGCACGGCTAGACTCTCTGCGTGTGCTTTGACATCACGGCTAGACTCTTTATGTGTGCTTTGACATCACGGCTAGACTCTTTATGTGGTCTTTGACAGCACGGCTAGACTCTTTATGTGGTCTTTGACATCACGGCTAGACTCTTTATGTGTGCTTTGACATCACGGCTATACTCTTTATGTGGTCTTTGACAGCACGGCTAGACTCTCTGCGTGTGCTTGACAGCACGGCTAGACTCTCTGCGTGTGCTTTGACATCAGGGCTATACTCTTTATGTGGTCTTTGACAGCACGGCTAGACTCTCTGCGTGTGCTTTGACAGCACGGCTAGACTCTCTGCGTGTGCTTTGACATCAGGGCTATACTCTTTATGTGGTCTTTGACAGCACGGCTAGACTCTCTGCGTGTGCTTTGACATCACGGCTAGACTCTTTATGTGTGCTTTGACATCAGGGCTATACTCTTTATGTGTGCTTTGACATCACGGCTAGACTCTCTGCGTGTGCTTTGACATCACGGCTAGACTCTTTATGTGTGCTTTGACATCACGGCTAGACTCTTTATGTGGTCTTTGACAGCACGGCTAGACTCTTTATGTGGTCTTTGACATCACAGCTAGACTCTTTATGTGTGCTTTGACATCACGGCTATACTCTTTATGTGGTCTTTGACAGCACGGCTAGACTCTCTGCGTGTGCTTTGACAGCACGGCTAGACTCTCTGCGTGTGCTTTGACATCACGGCTAGACTCTTTATGTGTTCTATGACAGCACGGCTAGACTCCTTTGGCTGCCCCCGCTGGCCGCCGGCGTTACTGCACGCTCGAGCCAGCATAAACTGGTTAACTTGCATCCATAGTTTCCCAGGTTCGGCTATACTAGGGGGTAGGATTACGGAAGAAAACCACGTGGTGTGATCCCAAAACTAGAGGATGGTGGACAACCGAGGATGCTCTACTAGGGCCACTTGGTTTTAACTAGCTAGCATGCTGCTACCGGAAGTTAGCTTTCTATAGGGTCTACAGACTTGTCCTTTTGGAATCCTCTTCAAGGCTTCCAGGACAATGATCCCATCAAGTTTCAAGCACTTAAAAATCTTTCCCTGAGGAGATATGAGCCTTTGAAGGAGTGAAATTGGTGTTTTGGGGGGGTCTTCAAACCACTCCCACGCAGAGATGCTAAGGGCTACAGAGTCACAACCAACATGGTTGGATCCCATTTGGCAGTGGCTACAACGTCAAAAAGAAAGCTAAGCTCTGACATGTTCAGAGCAAAAAAAGCTCTGATCAGCTCAGACTATTCAGGTGGTCTCAGGTTTGTTAGGCCTGACACCCTCTTTAAATCCTGGATTTCATACAGCCAATTAAGCCTTGTGGATGTTTTTAAGGGGATTTCACCCAATGACCTCATTGTAGGCCCTCTACTGAGTGTCTGTGAGAAAAATGGGAGAAAACAAATGAATATTTAGGAGTTTATTGCCATTTTTGCACTTGTCAAAAAAGATCAAAAGAAAACTACATTAGGGTCTGTTAGGGCCCTTAACTTGCAGCTTTTGACCCCATATTTCAGGGTATGCATGTTGAGAAGCCCCTCTTGGTTTAGGAAAAGGATCCAGATCTCTAAGTGGTTTTAAAGTAATTAATTTGAATTAAAAGACTGCTTTGTGAGGAGAATGTGTTGGCCTTGGCGTCAGAGCTTGACCCTGCGTGTGCTTGGACATCAGCGCTAGACTCTTTTATCCCTTATGCTACTCCAACTGTTATAACAGTAACACATGTGGATATACTTGTATCTTTGTAATTATACATCATATGTGACCTTAGGTACAACAGTTTCAACGATTAGCTTCTGTACAACCTGTTTCCTCATAATAAGTGTACAAAATGACATGTTACGATACCAGGTAAGTATTACATCACACAGTGTCTATTAGAATAAAAACTTATTAGTCAAAATTGAACATGTTTCTGTCCCTCTCTCAAAGAAAAGTGCACTCAATAATACATCACAACATAATAAACAGTGGATATTAATATTGGTATTCAAGCCTTCACATTTTCCATCCTTTTATTTCTTTAACCCTCTGGGAGGGGGACTTGAGGTGAGACGTGCATCCCCAGGTGGTTGGGTTTAGTAGAAACCCACTGGTAGTGGTATATTAATTGATTGTGAGTTCAAATCAAATACCTTGAGGTGAGACAGCTAAGTAGTCATCCTCAATACAGGTTTACAATAAAGGACTTGAGATGACGTCATAAATGGTATGTAAACTAAACAATAATATAAAGCTACAACAATGGGTTGTATCAGTTCATAACTCTATGTGTGTGTGTTACTTAAATAGAGTGGAAATCTCTAAACAAACACAACAGCACACCTATGTTATAAATGTTTTCATAAAGAATTGTATTTTTGGTGACTTCCCATCAGGCCCCAGAGTAATACTGCACCTCTTTAGAAAGATTAAGACCTAAATCATCAGAATCTGCAATAATAATCACAATAAACACAAGCAATGACATTTTCACAAGCCTTTCCAGTCCAAAAATCATGTTTTTCGGTTCAGAAATAAAGAAATGAGCCATTTGTTTCATAAATCTTCGTTGCACCATAATGAAAGACCACTTGAAATGACCGTCTGCTTCCGCCTGTGTCATTTGACGAGCTTTCAGATGCGTTTGTGGAACGAGGAACCGTAGGACCTCAAACACGGAGAAAGAAATCTATGAGGTATAGCTGTTGCTTTCTCGCAGCTCGCGACGTCAATACTTTACACACAGTGATCCCACTACTACTGGAAGATGCGCACAGTCTCAATGGTTACATACGTGGTACTCTTTTCGAAATCCGTCGTTGTTAGACCCTCTGCGTGTGCTTTGACATCAGGGCTAGACTCTTTATATGTTCTTGGGAATGGCTGCGTAACCGCACGCGTGCGCCCCGTCACGACTTGTCCCTGCCGTCTTACTCTATAGGACCAGGGGTCCGGTTCCCTAAATCGAGCGAATAATGTGTTTTAACTCCGGGGGTGGGCTTAAGTTTGGGGGCCGGGGTCGGGAGGTGAGCAAGGTTGGATGGGGTTTGAAGTCGCAAGATTGTTGCCGTCTTTTTTCCACCGACTCAATTTAGCTGTACTTTTAACGTTATTAAAAGGGTTAGGGGGTTAGGGTTAGGGTTAGGATTACGGAAGAAAAACCACGTGGTGTGATCCCTCAGCTAATATCTTTTGTCTGAAGCCGCCAGAGACTTGAACGTCGCACTTGTCAATACTAACTAGTGGATTACCGATCGATTGGTAGGAACCTCGACATTGTGGGACCTCGGGAAGGCCCTTTTCTGACATGTGCGTCAAAAGCGTGATGATCCCTCGCAATGTGTTGGCCTTGGCGTCAGAGCTTGACCCTGCGTGTGCTTTGACATCACGGCTAGACTCTTTATGTGGTCTTTGACAGCACGGCTAGACTCTCTGCGTGTGCTTTGACATCAGGGCTATACTCTTTATGTGGTCTTTGACAGCACGGCTAGACTCTCTGCGTGTGCTTTGACATCACGGCTAGACTCTTTATGTGTGCTTTGACATCAGGGCTATACTCTTTATGTGGTCTTTGACAGCACGGCTAGACTCTCTGCGTGTGCTTTGACATCACGGCTAGACTCTTTATGTGTTCTATGACAGCACGGCTAGACTCCTTTGGCTGCCCCGCTGGCCGCCGGCGTTACTGCACGCTCGAGCCAGCATAAACTGGTTAACCTTGCATCCATAGTTTCCCAGGTTAGGCTATACCTGGTTAGGGGGTAGGATTACGGAAGAAAACCACGTGGTGTGATCCCTCAGCTAATATCTTTTGTTCTGAAGCCGCCAGAGACTTGAACGTCGCACTTGTCAATACTAACTAGTGGATTACCGATCGATTGGTAGGAACCTCGACATTGTGGGACCTCGGGAAGGCCCTTTTCTGACATGTGCGTCAAAAGCGTGATGATCCCTCGCAATGTGTTGGCCTTGGCGTCAGAGCTTGACCCTGCGTGTGCTTTGACATCAGGGCTATACTCTTTATGTGGTCTTTGACAGCACGGCTAGACTCTCCTGCGTGTGCTTTGACATCAGGGCTATACTCTTTATGTGGTCTTTGACAGCACGGCTAGACTCTCTGCGTGTGCTTTGACATCACGGCTAGACTCTCTGCGTGTGCTTTGACATCACGGCTAGACTCTCTGCGTGTGCTTTGACATCACGGCTAGACTCTTTATGTGTGCTTTGACATCAGGGCTATACTCTTTATGTGGTCTTTGACAGCACGGCTAGACTCTCTGCATGTGCTTTGACATCACGGCTAGACTCTTTATGTGTTCTTTGACAGCACGGCTAGACTCTTTATGTGGTCTTTGACAGCACGGCTAGACTCTCTGCGTGTGCTTTGACATCACGGCTAGACTCTCTATGTGTGCTTTGACATCACGGCTAGACTCTTTATGTGTGCTTTGACATCACGGCTAGACTCTCTATGTGTGCTTTGACATTCAGGGCTATACTCTGTATGTGGTCTTTGACAGCACGGCTAGACTCTCTGCGTGTGCTTTGACATCACGGCTAGACTCTCTATGTGTGCTTTGACATCACGGCTAGACTCTTTATGTGTGCTTTGACATCACGGCTAGGACTCTCTATGTGTGCTTTGACATCACGGCTAGACTCTCTATGTGTGCTTTGACATCACGGCTAGACTCTTTATGTGTGCTTTGACATCACGGCTAGACTCTCTATGTGTGCTTTGACATCAGGGCTATACTCTGTATGTGGTCTTTGACAGCACGGCTAGACTCTCTGCGTGTGCTTTGACATCACGGCTAGACTCTCTATGTGTGCTTTGACATCACGGCTAGACTCTTTATGTGTGCTTTGACATCACGGCTAGACTCTCTATGTGTGCTTTGACATCAGGGCTATACTCTTTATGTGGTCCTTGACAGCACGGCTAGACTCTCTGCGTGTGCTTTGACATCACGGCTAGACTCTTTATGTGTGCTTTGACAGCACGGCTAGACTCTCTGCGTGTGCTTTGACATCAGGGCTATACTCTTTATGTGTGCTTTGACATCACGGCTAGACTCTCTATGTGTGCTTTGACATCACGGCTAGACTCTTTATGTGGTCTTTGACAGCACGGCTAGACTCTCTGCGTGTGCTTTGACATCACGGCTAGACTCTTTATGTGTGCTTTGACATCACGGCTAGACTCTTTATGTGGTCTTTGACAGCACGGCTAGACTCTTTATGTGGTCTTTGACATCACGGCTAGACTCTTTATGTGGTCTTTGACAGCACGGCTAGACTCTCTGCGTGTGCTTTGACAGCACGGCTAGACTCTCTGCGTGTGCTTTGACATCAGGGCTATACTCTTTATGTGGTCTTTGACAGCACGGCTAGACTCTCTGCGTGTGCTTTGACATCACGGCTAGACTCTTTATGTGTTCTATGACAGCACGGCTAGACTCCTTTGGCTGCCCCCGCTGGCCGCCGGCGTTACTGCACGCTCGAGCCAGCATAAACTGGTTAACTTGCATCCATAGTTTCCCAGGTTCGGCTATACTAGGGGGTAGGATTACGGAAGAAAACCACGTGGTGTGATCCCAAAACTAGAGGATGGTGGACAACCGAGGATGCTCTACTAGGGCCACTTGGTTTTAACTAGCTAGCATGCTGCTACCGGAAGTTAGCTTTCTATAGGGTCTACAGACTTGTCCTTTTGGAATCCTCTTCAAGGCTTCCAGGACAATGATCCCATCAAGTTTCAAGCACTTAAAATCTTTCCCTGAGGAGATATGAGCCTTTGAAGGAGTGAAATTGGTGTTTTGGGGGGGTCTTCAAACCACTCCCACGCAGAGATGCTAAGGGCTACAGAGTCACAACCAACATGGTTGGATCCCATTTGGCAGTGGCTACAACGTCAAAAAGAAAGCTAAGCTCTGACATGTTCAGAGCAAAAAAAAGCTCTGATCAGCTCAGACTATTCAGGTGGTCTCAGGTTTGTTAGGCCTGACACCCTCTTTAAATCCTGGATTTCATACAGCCAATTAAGCCTTGTGGATGTTTTTAAGGGGATTTCACCCAATGACCTCATTGTAGGCCCTCTACTGAGTGTCCTGTGAGAAAAATGGGAGAAAACAAATGAATATTTAGGAGTTTATTGCCATTTTTGCACTTGTCAAAAAAGATCAAAAAGAAAAACTACATTAGGGTCTGGTTAGGGCCCTTAACTTGCAGCTTTTGACCCCATATTTCAGGGTATGCATGTTGAGAAGCCCCTCTTGGTTTAGGAAAAGGATCCAGATCTCTAAGTGGTTTTAAAGTAATTAATTTGAATTAAAAGACTGCTTTGTGAGGAGAATGTGTTGGCCTTGGCGTCAGAGCTTGACCCTGCGTGTGCTTGGACATCAGCGCTAGACTCTTTATCCCTTATGCTACTCCAACTGTTATAACAGTAACACATGTGGATATACTTGTATCTTTGTAATTATACATCATATGTGACCTTAGGTACAACAGTTTCAACGATTAGCTTCTGTACAACCTGTTTCCTCATAATAAGTGTACAAAATGACATGTTACGATACCAGGTAAGTATTACATCACACAGTGTCTATTAGAATAAAACTTATTAGTCAAAATTGAACATGTTTCTGTCCCTCTCTCAAAGAAAAGTGCACTCAATAATACATCACAACATAATAAACAGTGGATATTAATATTGGTATTCAAGCCTTCACATTTTCCATCCTTTTATTTCTTTAACCCTCTGGGAGGGGGACTTGAGGTGAGACGTGCATCCCCAGGTGGTTGGGTTTAGTAGAAACCCACTGGTAGTGGTATATTAATTGATTGTGAGTTCAAATCAAATACCTTGAGGTGAGACAGCTAAGTAGTCATCCTCAATACAGGTTTACAATAAAGGACTTGAGATGACGTCATAAATGGTATGTAAACTAAACAATAATATAAAGCTACAACAATGGGTTGTATCAGTTCATAACTCTATGTGTGTGTGTTACTTAAATAGAGTGGAAATCTCTAAACAAACACAACAGCACACCTATGTTATAAATGTTTTCATAAAGAATTGTATTTTTGGTGACTTCCCATCAGGCCCCAGAGTAATACTGCACCTCTTTAGAAAGATTAAGACCTAAATCATCAGAATCTGCAATAATAATCACAATAAACACAAGCAATGACATTTTCACAAGCCTTTCCAGTCCAAAAATCATGTTTTTCGGTTCAGAAATAAAGAAATGAGCCATTTGTTTCATAAATCTTCGTTGCACCATAATGAAAGACCACTTGAAATGACCGTCTGCTTCCGCCTGTGTCATTTGACGAGCTTTCAGATGCGTTTGTGGAACGAGGAAACCGTAGGACCTCAAAACACGGAGAAAGAAATCTATGAGGTATAGCTGTTGCTTTCTCGCAGCTCGCGACGTCAATACTTTACACACAGTGATCCCACTACTACTGGAAGATGCGCACAGTCTCAATGGTTACATACGTGGTACTCTTTTCGAAATCCGTCGTTGTTAGACCCTCTGCGTGTGCTTTGACATCAGGGCTAGACTCTTTATATGTTCTTGGGAATGGCTGCGTAACCGCACGCGTGCGCCCCCGTCACGACTTGTCCCTGCCGTCTTACTCTATAGGACCAGGGGTCCGGTTCCCTAAATCGAGCGAATAATGTGTTTTAACTCCGGGGGTGGGCTTAAGTTTGGGGGCCCGGGGTCGGGAGGTGAGCAAGGTTGGATGGGGTTTGAAGTCGCAAGATTGTTGCCGTCTTTTTTCCACCGACTCAATTTAGCTGTACTTTTAACGTTATTAAAAGGGTTAGGGGGTTAGGGTTAGGGTTAGGATTACGGAAGAAAACCACGTGGTGTGATCCCTCAGCTAATATCTTTTGTTCTGAAGCCGCCAGAGACTTGAACGTCGCACTTGTCAATACTAACTAGTGGATTACCGATCGATTGGTAGGAACCTCGACATTGTGGGACCTCGGGAAGGCCCTTTTCTGACATGTGCGTCAAAAGCGTGATGATCCCTCGCAATGTGTTGGCCTTGGCGTCAGAGCTTGACCCTGCGTGTGCTTTGACATCACGGCTAGACTCTTTATGTGGTCTTTGACAGCACGGCTAGACTCTCTGCGTGTGCTTTGACATCAGGGCTATACTCTTTATGTGGTCTTTGACAGCACGGCTAGACTCTCTGCGTGTGCTTTGACATCACGGCTAGACTCTTTATGTGTGCTTTGACATCAGGGCTATACTCTTTATGTGGTCTTTGACAGCACGGCTAGACTCTCTGCGTGTGCTTTGACATCACGGCTAGACTCTTTATGTGTTCTATGACAGCACGGCTAGACTCCTTTGGCTGCCCCCGCTGGCCGCCGGCGTTACTGCACGCTCGAGCCAGCATAAACTGGTTAACTTGCATCCATAGTTTCCCAGGTTAGGCTATACCTGGTTAGGGGGTAGGATTACGGAAGAAAACCACGTGGTGTGATCCCTCAGCTAATATCTTTTGTTCTGAAGCCGCCAGAGACTTGAACGTCGCACTTGTCAATACTAACTAGTGGATTACCGATCGATTGGTAGGAACCTCGACATTGTGGGACCTCGGGAAGGCCCTTTTCTGACATGTGCGTCAAAAGCGTGATGATCCCTCGCAATGTGTTGGCCTTGGCGTCAGAGCTTGACCCTGCGTGTGCTTTGACATCAGGGCTATACTCTTTATGTGGTCTTTGACAGCACGGCTAGACTCTCTGCGTGTGCTTTGACATCAGGGCTATACTCTTTATGTGGTCTTTGACAGCACGGCTAGACTCTCTGCGTGTGCTTTGACATCACGGGCTAGACTCTCTGCGTGTGCTTTGACATCACGGCTAGACTCTCTGCGTGTGCTTTGACATCACGGCTAGACTCTTTATGTGTGCTTTGACATCAGGGCTATACTCTTTATGTGGTCTTTGACAGCACGGCTAGACTCTCTGCATGTGCTTTGACATCACGGCTAGACTCTTTATGTGTTCTTTGACAGCACGGCTAGACTCTTTATGTGGTCTTTGACAGCACGGCTAGACTCTCTGCGTGTGCTTTGACATCACGGCTAGACTCTCTATGTGTGCTTTGACATCACGGCTAGACTCTTTATGTGTGCTTTGACATCACGGCTAGACTCTCTATGTGTGCTTTGACATCAGGGCTATACTCTGTATGTGGTCTTTGACAGCACGGCTAGACTCTCTGCGTGTGCTTTGACATCACGGCTAGACTCTCTATGTGTGCTTTGACATCACGGCTAGACTCTTTATGTGTGCTTTGACATCACGGCTAGACTCTCTATGTGTGCTTTGACATCACGGCTAGACTCTCTATGTGTGCTTTGACATCACGGCTAGACTCTTTATGTGTGCTTTGACATCACGGCTAGACTCTCTATGTGTGCTTTGACATCAGGGCTATACTCTGTATGTGGTCTTTGACAGCACGGCTAGACTCTCTGCGTGTGCTTTGACATCACGGCTAGACTCTCTATGTGTGCTTTGACATCACGGCTAGACTCTTTATGTGTGCTTTGACATCACGGCTAGACTCTCTATGTGTGCTTTGACATCAGGGCTATACTCTTTATGTGGTCCTTGACAGCACGGCTAGACTCTCTGCGTGTGCTTTGACATCACGGCTAGACTCTTTATGTGTGCTTTGACAGCACGGCTAGACTCTGCGTGTGCTTTGACATCAGGGCTATACTCTTTATGTGTGCTTTGACATCACGGCTAGACTCTCTATGTGTGCTTTGACATCACGGCTAGACTCTTTATGTGGTCTTTGACAGCACGGCTAGACTCTCTGCGTGTGCTTTGACATCACGGCTAGACTCTTTATGTGTGCTTTGACATCACGGCTAGACTCTTTATGTGGTCTTTGACAGCACGGCTAGACTCTTTATGTGGTCTTTGACATCACGGCTAGACTCTTTATGTGGTCTTTGACAGCACGGCTAGACTCTCTGCGTGTGCTTTGACAGCACGGCTAGACTCTCTGCGTGTGCTTTGACATCAGGGCTATACTCTTTATGTGGTCTTTGACAGCACGGCTAGACTCTCTGCGTGTGCTTTGACATCACGGCTAGACTCTTTATGTGTTCTATGACAGCACGGCTAGACTCCTTTGGCTGCCCCCGCTGGCCGCCGGCGTTACTGCACGCTCGAGCCAGCATAAACTGGTTAACTTGCATCCATAGTTTCCCAGGTTCGGCTATACTAGGGGGTAGGATTACGGAAGAAAACCACGTGGTGTGATCCCAAAACTAGAGGATGGTGGACAACCGAGGATGCTCTACTAGGGCCACTTGGTTTTAACTAGCTAGCATGCTGCTACCGGAAGTTAGCTTTCTATAGGGTCTACAGACTTGTCCTTTTGGAATCCTCTTCAAGGCTTCCAGGACAATGATCCCATCAAGTTTCAAGCACTTAAAATCTTTCCCTGAGGAGATATGAGCCTTTGAAGGAGTGAAATTGGTGTTTTTGGGGGGGTCTTCAAACCACTCCCACGCAGAGATGCTAAGGGCTACAGAGTCACAACCAACATGGTTGGATCCCATTTGGCAGTGGCTACAACGTCAAAAAGAAAGCTAAGCTCTGACATGTTCAGAGCAAAAAAAGCTCTGATCAGCTCAGACTATTCAGGTGGTCTCAGGTTTGTTAGGCCTGACACCCTCTTTAAATCCTGGATTTCATACAGCCAATTAAGCCTTGTGGATGTTTTTAAGGGGATTTCACCCAATGACCTCATTGTAGGCCCTCTACTGAGTGTCTGTGAGAAAAATGGGAGAAAACAAATGAATATTTAGGAGTTTATTGCCATTTTTGCACTTGTCAAAAAAGATCAAAAGAAAACTACATTAGGGTCTGGTTAGGGCCCTTAACTTGCAGCTTTTGACCCCATATTTCAGGGTATGCATGTTGAGAAGCCCCTCTTGGTTTAGGAAAAGGATCCAGATCTCTAAGTGGTTTTAAAGTAATTAATTTGAATTAAAAGACTGCTTTGTGAGGAGAATGTGTTGGCCTTGGCGTCAGAGCTTGACCCTGCGTGTGCTTGGACATCAGCGCTAGACTCTTTATCCCTTATGCTACTCCAACTGTTATAACAGTAACACATGTGGATATACTTGTATCTTTGTAATTATACATCATATGTGACCTTAGGTACAACAGTTTCAACGATTAGCTTCTGTACAACCTGTTTCCTCATAATAAGTGTACAAAATGACATGTTACGATACCAGGTAAGTATTACATCACACAGTGTCTATTAGAATAAAACTTATTAGTCAAAATTGAACATGTTTCTGTCCCTCTCTCAAAGAAAAGTGCACTCAATAATACATCACAACATAATAAACAGTGGATATTAATATTGGTATTCAAGCCTTCACATTTTCCATCCTTTTATTTCTTTAACCCTCTGGGAGGGGGACTTGAGGTGAGACGTGCATCCCCAGGTGGTTGGGTTTAGTAGAAACCCACTGGTAGTGGTATATTAATTGATTGTGAGTTCAAATCAAATACCTTGAGGTGAGACAGCTAAGTAGTCATCCTCAATACAGGTTTACAATAAAGGACTTGAGATGACGTCATAAATGGTATGTAAACTAAACAATAATATAAAGCTACAACAATGGGTTGTATCAGTTCATAACTCTATGTGTGTGTGTTACTTAAATAGAGTGGAAATCTCTAAACAAACACAACAGCACACCTATGTTATAAATGTTTTCATAAAGAATTGTATTTTTGGTGACTTCCCATCAGGCCCCAGAGTAATACTGCACCTCTTTAGAAAGATTAAGACCTAAATCATCAGAATCTGCAATAATAATCACAATAAACACAAGCAATGACATTTTCACAAGCCTTTCCAGTCCAAAAATCATGTTTTTCGGTTCAGAAATAAAGAAATGAGCCATTTGTTTCATAAATCTTCGTTGCACCATAATGAAAGACCACTTGAAATGACCGTCTGCTTCCGCCTGTGTCATTTGACGAGCTTTCAGATGCGTTTGTGGAACGAGGAAACCGTAGGACCTCAAAACACGGAGAAAGAAATCTATGAGGTATAGCTGTTGCTTTCTCGCAGCTCGCGACGTCAATACTTTACACACAGTGATCCCACTACTACTGGAAGATGCGCACAGTCTCAATGGTTACATACGTGGTACTCTTTTCGAAATCCGTCGTTGTTAGACCCTCTGCGTGTGCTTTGACATCAGGGCTAGACTCTTTATATGTTCTTGGGAATGGCTGCGTAACCGCACGCGTGCGCCCCGTCACGACTTGTCCCTGCCGTCTTACTCTATAGGACCAGGGGTCCGGTTCCCTAAATCGAGCGAATAATGTGTTTTAACTCCGGGGGTGGGCTTAAGTTTGGGGGCCCGGGGTCGGGAGGTGAGCAAGGTTGGATGGGGTTTGAAGTCGCAAGATTGTTGCCGTCTTTTTTCCACCGACTCAATTTAGCTGTACTTTTAACGTTATTAAAAGGGTTAGGGGGTTAGGGTTAGGGTTAGGATTACGGAAGAAAACCACGTGGTGTGATCCCTCAGCTAATATCTTTTGTTCTGAAGCCGCCAGAGACTTGAACGTCGCACTTGTCAATACTAACTAGTGGATTACCGATCGATTGGTAGGAACCTCGACATTGTGGGACCTCGGGAAGGCCCTTTTCTGACATGTGCGTCAAAAGCGTGATGATCCCTCGCAATGTGTTGGCCTTGGCGTCAGAGCTTGACCCTGCGTGTGCTTTGACATCACGGCTAGACTCTTTATGTGGTCTTTGACAGCACGGCTAGACTCTCTGCGTGTGCTTTGACATCAGGGCTATACTCTTTATGTGGTCTTTGACAGCACGGCTAGACTCTCTGCGTGTGCTTTGACATCACGGCTAGACTCTTTATGTGTGCTTTGACATCAGGGCTATACTCTTTATGTGGTCTTTGACAGCACGGCTAGACTCTCTGCGTGTGCTTTGACATCACGGCTAGACTCTTTATGTGTTCTATGACAGCACGGCTAGACTCCTTTGGCTGCCCCCGCTGGCCGCCGGCGTTACTGCACGCTCGAGCCAGCATAAACTGGTTAACTTGCATCCATAGTTTCCCAGGTTAGGCTATACCTGGTTAGGGGGTAGGATTACGGAAGAAAACCACGTGGTGTGATCCCTCAGCTAATATCTTTTGTTCTGAAGCCGCCAGAGACTTGAACGTCGCACTTGTCAATACTAACTAGTGGATTACCGATCGATTGGTAGGAACCTCGACATTGTGGGACCTCGGGAAGGCCCTTTTCTGACATGTGCGTCAAAAGCGTGATGATCCCTCGCAATGTGTTGGCCTTGGCGTCAGAGCTTGACCCTGCGTGTGCTTTGACATCAGGGCTATACTCTTTATGTGGTCTTTGACAGCACGGCTAGACTCTCTGCGTGTGCTTTGACATCAGGGCTATACTCTTTATGTGGTCTTTGACAGCACGGCTAGACTCTCTGCGTGTGCTTTGACATCACGGCTAGACTCTCTGCGTGTGCTTTGACATCACGGCTAGACTCTCTGCGTGTGCTTTGACATCACGGCTAGACTCTTTATGTGTGCTTTGACATCAGGGCTATACTCTTTATGTGGTCTTTGACAGCACGGCTAGACTCTCTGCATGTGCTTTGACATCACGGCTAGACTCTTTATGTGTTCTTTGACAGCACGGCTAGACTCTTTATGTGGTCTTTGACAGCACGGCTAGACTCTCTGCGTGTGCTTTGACATCACGGCTAGACTCTCTATGTGTGCTTTGACATCACGGCTAGACTCTTTATGTGTGCTTTGACATCACGGCTAGACTCTCTATGTGTGCTTTGACATCAGGGCTATACTCTGTATGTGGTCTTTGACAGCACGGCTAGACTCTCTGCGTGTGCTTTGACATCACGGCTAGACTCTCTATGTGTGCTTTGACATCACGGCTAGACTCTTTATGTGTGCTTTGACATCACGGCTAGACTCTCTATGTGTGCTTTGACATCACGGCTAGACTCTCTATGTGTGCTTTGACATCACGGCTAGACTCTTTATGTGTGCTTTGACATCACGGCTAGACTCTCTATGTGTGCTTTGACATCAGGGCTATACTCTGTATGTGGTCTTTGACAGCACGGCTAGACTCTCTGCGTGTGCTTTGACATCACGGCTAGACTCTCTATGTGTGCTTTGACATCACGGCTAGACTCTTTATGTGTGCTTTGACATCACGGCTAGACTCTCTATGTGTGCTTTGACATCAGGGCTATACTCTTTATGTGGTCCTTGACAGCACGGCTAGACTCTCTGCGTGTGCTTTGACATCACGGCTAGACTCTTTATGTGTGCTTTGACAGCACGGCTAGACTCTCTGCGTGTGCTTTGACATCAGGGCTATACTCTTTATGTGTGCTTTGACATCACGGCTAGACTCTCTATGTGTGCTTTGACATCACGGCTAGACTCTTTATGTGGTCTTTGACAGCACGGCTAGACTCTCTGCGTGTGCTTTGACATCACGGCTAGACTCTTTATGTGTGCTTTGACATCACGGCTAGACTCTTTATGTGGTCTTTGACAGCACGGCTAGACTCTTTATGTGGTCTTTGACATCACGGCTAGACTCTTTATGTGGTCTTTGACAGCACGGCTAGACTCTCTGCGTGTGCTTTGACAGCACGGCTAGACTCTCTGCGTGTGCTTTGACATCAGGGCTATACTCTTTATGTGGTCTTTGACAGCACGGCTAGACTCTCTGCGTGTGCTTTGACATCACGGCTAGACTCTTTATGTGTTCTATGACAGCACGGCTAGACTCCTTTGGCTGCCCCCGCTGGCCGCCGGCGTTACTGCACGCTCGAGCCAGCATAAACTGGTTAACTTGCATCCATAGTTTCCCAGGTTCGGCTATACTAGGGGGTAGGATTACGGAAGAAAACCACGTGGTGTGATCCCAAAACTAGAGGATGGTGGACAACCGAGGATGCTCTACTAGGGCCACTTGGTTTTAACTAGCTAGCATGCTGCTACCGGAAGTTAGCTTTCTATAGGGTCTACAGACTTGTCCTTTTGGAATCCTCTTCAAGGCTTCCAGGACAATGATCCCATCAAGTTTCAAGCACTTAAAATCTTTCCCTGAGGAGATATGAGCCTTTGAAGGAGTGAAATTGGTGTTTTGGGGGGGTCTTCAAACCACTCCCACGCAGAGATGCTAAGGGCTACAGAGTCACAACCAACATGGTTGGATCCCATTTGGCAGTGGCTACAACGTCAAAAAGAAAGCTAAGCTCTGACATGTTCAGAGCAAAAAAAGCTCTGATCAGCTCAGACTATTCAGGTGGTCTCAGGTTTGTTAGGCCTGACACCCTCTTTAAATCCTGGATTTCATACAGCCAATTAAGCCTTGTGGATGTTTTTAAGGGGATTTCACCCAATGACCTCATTGTAGGCCCTCTACTGAGTGTCTGTGAGAAAAATGGGAGAAAACAAATGAATATTTAGGAGTTTATTGCCATTTTTGCACTTGTCAAAAAAGATCAAAAGAAAACTACATTAGGGTCTGGTTAGGGCCCTTAACTTGCAGCTTTTGACCCCATATTTCAGGGTATGCATGTTGAGAAGCCCCTCTTGGTTTAGGAAAAGGATCCAGATCTCTAAGTGGTTTTAAAGTAATTAATTTGAATTAAAAGACTGCTTTGTGAGGAGAATGTGTTGGCCTTGGCGTCAGAGCTTGACCCTGCGTGTGCTTGGACATCAGCGCTAGACTCTTTATCCCTTATGCTACTCCAACTGTTATAACAGTAACACATGTGGATATACTTGTATCTTTGTAATTATACATCATATGTGACCTTAGGTACAACAGTTTCAACGATTAGCTTCTGTACAACCTGTTTCCTCATAATAAGTGTACAAAATGACATGTTACGATACCAGGTAAGTATTACATCACACAGTGTCTATTAGAATAAAACTTATTAGTCAAAATTGAACATGTTTCTGTCCCTCTCTCAAAGAAAAGTGCACTCAATAATACATCACAACATAATAAACAGTGGATATTAATATTGGTATTCAAGCCTTCACATTTTCCATCCTTTTATTTCTTTAACCCTCTGGGAGGGGGACTTGAGGTGAGACGTGCATCCCCAGGTGGTTGGGTTTAGTAGAAACCCACTGGTAGTGGTATATTAATTGATTGTGAGTTCAAATCAAATACCTTGAGGTGAGACAGCTAAGTAGTCATCCTCAATACAGGTTTACAATAAAGGACTTGAGATGACGTCATAAATGGTATGTAAACTAAACAATAATATAAAGCTACAACAATGGGTTGTATCAGTTCATAACTCTATGTGTGTGTGTTACTTAAATAGAGTGGAAATCTCTAAACAAACACAACAGCACACCTATGTTATAAATGTTTTCATAAAGAATTGTATTTTTGGTGACTTCCCATCAGGCCCCAGAGTAATACTGCACCTCTTTAGAAAGATTAAGACCTAAATCATCAGAATCTGCAATAATAATCACAATAAACACAAGCAATGACATTTTCACAAGCCTTTCCAGTCCAAAAATCATGTTTTTCGGTTCAGAAATAAAGAAATGAGCCATTTGTTTCATAAATCTTCGTTGCACCATAATGAAAGACCACTTGAAATGACCGTCTGCTTCCGCCTGTGTCATTTGACGAGCTTTCAGATGCGTTTGTGGAACGAGGAAACCGTAGGACCTCAAAACACGGAGAAAGAAATCTATGAGGTATAGCTGTTGCTTTCTCGCAGCTCGCGACGTCAATACTTTACACACAGTGATCCCACTACTACTGGAAGATGCGCACAGTCTCAATGGTTACATACGTGGTACTCTTTTCGAAATCCGTCGTTGTTAGACCCTCTGCGTGTGCTTTGACATCAGGGCTAGACTCTTTATATGTTCTTGGGAATGGCTGCGTAACCGCACGCGTGCGCCCCGTCACGACTTGTCCCTGCCGTCTTACTCTATAGGACCAGGGGTCCGGTTCCCTAAATCGAGCGAATAATGTGTTTTAACTCCGGGGGTGGGCTTAAGTTTGGGGGCCCGGGGTCGGGAGGTGAGCAAGGTTGGATGGGGTTTGAAGTCGCAAGATTGTTGCCGTCTTTTTTCCACCGACTCAATTTAGCTGTACTTTTAACGTTATTAAAAGGGTTAGGGGGTTAGGGTTAGGGTTAGGATTACGGAAGAAAACCACGTGGTGTGATCCCTCAGCTAATATCTTTTGTTCTGAAGCCGCCAGAGACTTGAACGTCGCACTTGTCAATACTAACTAGTGGATTACCGATCGATTGGTAGGAACCTCGACATTGTGGGACCTCGGGAAGGCCCTTTTCTGACATGTGCGTCAAAAGCGTGATGATCCCTCGCAATGTGTTGGCCTTGGCGTCAGAGCTTGACCCTGCGTGTGCTTTGACATCACGGCTAGACTCTTTATGTGGTCTTTGACAGCACGGCTAGACTCTCTGCGTGTGCTTTGACATCAGGGCTATACTCTTTATGTGGTCTTTGACAGCACGGCTAGACTCTCTGCGTGTGCTTTGACATCACGGCTAGACTCTTTATGTGTGCTTTGACATCAGGGCTATACTCTTTATGTGGTCTTTGACAGCACGGCTAGACTCTCTGCGTGTGCTTTGACATCACGGCTAGACTCTTTATGTGTTCTATGACAGCACGGCTAGACTCCTTTGGCTGCCCCCCGCTGGCCGCCGGCGTTACTGCACGCTCGAGCCAGCATAAACTGGTTAACTTGCATCCATAGTTTCCCAGGTTAGGCTATACCTGGTTAGGGGGTAGGATTACGGAAGAAAACCACGTGGTGTGATCCCTCAGCTAATATCTTTTGTTCTGAAGCCGCCAGAGACTTGAACGTCGCACTTGTCAATACTAACTAGTGGATTACCGATCGATTGGTAGGAACCTCGACATTGTGGGACCTCGGGAAGGCCCTTTTCTGACATGTGCGTCAAAAGCGTGATGATCCCTCGCAATGTGTTGGCCTTGGCGTCAGAGCTTGACCCTGCGTGTGCTTTGACATCAGGGCTATACTCTTTATGTGGTCTTTGACAGCACGGCTAGACTCTCTGCGTGTGCTTTGACATCAGGGCTATACTCTTTATGTGGTCTTTGACAGCACGGCTAGACTCTCTGCGTGTGCTTTGACATCACGGCTAGACTCTCTGCGTGTGCTTTGACATCACGGCTAGACTCTCTGCGTGTGCTTTGACATCACGGCTAGACTCTTTATGTGTGCTTTGACATCAGGGCTATACTCTTTATGTGGTCTTTGACAGCACGGCTAGACTCTCTGCATGTGCTTTGACATCACGGCTAGACTCTTTATGTGTTCTTTGACAGCACGGCTAGACTCTTTATGTGGTCTTTGACAGCACGGCTAGACTCTCTGCGTGTGCTTTGACATCACGGCTAGACTCTCTATGTGTGCTTTGACATCACGGCTAGACTCTTTATGTGTGCTTTGACATCACGGCTAGACTCTCTATGTGTGCTTTGACATCAGGGCTATACTCTGTATGTGGTCTTTGACAGCACGGCTAGACTCTCTGCGTGTGCTTTGACATCACGGCTAGACTCTCTATGTGTGCTTTGACATCACGGCTAGACTCTTTATGTGTGCTTTGACATCACGGCTAGACTCTCTATGTGTGCTTTGACATCACGGCTAGACTCTCTATGTGTGCTTTGACATCACGGCTAGACTCTTTATGTGTGCTTTGACATCACGGCTAGACTCTCTATGTGTGCTTTGACATCAGGGCTATACTCTGTATGTGGTCTTTGACAGCACGGCTAGACTCTCTGCGTGTGCTTTGACATCACGGCTAGACTCTCTATGTGTGCTTTGACATCACGGCTAGACTCTTTATGTGTGCTTTGACATCACGGCTAGACTCTCTATGTGTGCTTTGACATCAGGGCTATACTCTTTATGTGGTCCTTGACAGCACGGCTAGACTCTCTGCGTGTGCTTTGACATCACGGCTAGACTCTTTATGTGTGCTTTGACAGCACGGCTAGACTCTCTGCGTGTGCTTTGACATCAGGGCTATACTCTTTATGTGTGCTTTGACATCACGGCTAGACTCTCTATGTGTGCTTTGACATCACGGCTAGACTCTTTATGTGGTCTTTGACAGCACGGCTAGACTCTCTGCGTGTGCTTTGACATCACGGCTAGACTCTTTATGTGTGCTTTGACATCACGGCTAGACTCTTTATGTGGTCTTTGACAGCACGGCTAGACTCTTTATGTGGTCTTTGACATCACGGCTAGACTCTTTATGTGGTCTTTGACAGCACGGCTAGACTCTCTGCGTGTGCTTTGACAGCACGGCTAGACTCTCTGCGTGTGCTTTGACATCAGGGCTATACTCTTTATGTGGTCTTTGACAGCACGGCTAGACTCTCTGCGTGTGCTTTGACATCACGGCTAGACTCTTTATGTGTTCTATGACAGCACGGCTAGACTCCTTTGGCTGCCCCCGCTGGCCGCCGGCGTTACTGCACGCTCGAGCCAGCATAAACTGGTTAACTTGCATCCATAGTTTCCCAGGTTCGGCTATACTAGGGGGTAGGATTACGGAAGAAAACCACGTGGTGTGATCCCAAAACTAGAGGATGGTGGACAACCGAGGATGCTCTACTAGGGCCATGGTTTTAACTAGCTAGCATGCTGCTACCGGAAGTTAGCTTTCTATAGGGTCTACAGACTTGTCCTTTTGGAATCCTCTTCAAGGCTTCCAGGACAATGATCCCATCAAGTTTCAAGCACTTAAAATCTTTCCCTGAGGAGATATGAGCCTTTGAAGGAGTGAAATTGGTGTTTTGGGGGGGTCTTCAAACCACTCCCACGCAGAGATGCTAAGGGCTACAGAGTCACAACCAACATGGTTGGATCCCATTTGGCAGTGGCTACAACGTCAAAAAGAAAGCTAAGCTCTGACATGTTCAGAGCAAAAAAAGCTCTGATCAGCTCAGACTATTCAGGTGGTCTCAGGTTTGTTAGGCCTGACACCCTCTTTAAATCCTGGATTTCATACAGCCAATTAAGCCTTGTGGATGTTTTTAAGGGGATTTCACCCAATGACCTCATTGTAGGCCCTCTACTGAGTGTCTGTGAGAAAAATGGGAGAAAACAAATGAATATTTAGGAGTTTATTGCCATTTTTGCACTTGTCAAAAAAGATCAAAAGAAAACTACATTAGGGTCTGGTTAGGGCCCTTAACTTGCAGCTTTTGACCCCATATTTCAGGGTATGCATGTTGAGAAGCCCCTCTTGGTTTAGGAAAAGGATCCAGATCTCTAAGTGGTTTTAAAGTAATTAATTTGAATTAAAAGACTGCTTTGTGAGGAGAATGTGTTGGCCTTGGCGTCAGAGCTTGACCCTGCGTGTGCTTGGACATCAGCGCTAGACTCTTTATCCCTTATGCTACTCCAACTGTTATAACAGTAACACATGTGGATATACTTGTATCTTTGTAATTATACATCATATGTGACCTTAGGTACAACAGTTTCAACGATTAGCTTCTGTACAACCTGTTTCCTCATAATAAGTGTACAAAATGACATGTTACGATACCAGGTAAGTATTACATCACACAGTGTCTATTAGAATAAAACTTATTAGTCAAAATTGAACATGTTTCTGTCCCTCTCTCAAAGAAAAGTGCACTCAATAATACATCACAACATAATAAACAGTGGATATTAATATTGGTATTCAAGCCTTCACATTTTCCATCCTTTTATTTCTTTAACCCTCTGGGAGGGGGACTTGAGGTGAGACGTGCATCCCCAGGTGGTTGGGTTTAGTAGAAACCCACTGGTAGTGGTATATTAATTGATTGTGAGTTCAAATCAAATACCTTGAGGTGAGACAGCTAAGTAGTCATCCTCAATACAGGTTTACAATAAAGGACTTGAGATGACGTCATAAATGGTATGTAAACTAAACAATAATATAAAGCTACAACAATGGGTTGTATCAGTTCATAACTCTATGTGTGTGTGTTACTTAAATAGAGTGGAAATCTCTAAACAAACACAACAGCACACCTATGTTATAAATGTTTTCATAAAGAATTGTATTTTTGGTGACTTCCCATCAGGCCCCAGAGTAATACTGCACCTCTTTAGAAAGATTAAGACCTAAATCATCAGAATCTGCAATAATAATCACAATAAACACAAGCAATGACATTTTCACAAGCCTTTCCAGTCCAAAAATCATGTTTTTCGGTTCAGAAATAAAGAAATGAGCCATTTGTTTCATAAATCTTCGTGTGCACCATAATGAAAGACCACTTGAAATGACCGTCTGCTTCCGCCTGTGTCATTTGACGAGCTTTCAGATGCGTTTGTGGAACGAGGAAACCGTAGGACCTCAAAACACGGAGAAAGAAATCTATGAGGTATAGCTGTTGCTTTCTCGCAGCTCGCGACGTCAATACTTTACACACAGTGATCCCACTACTACTGGAAGATGCGCACAGTCTCAATGGTTACATACGTGGTACTCTTTTCGAAATCCGTCGTTGTTAGACCCTCTGCGTGTGCTTTGACATCAGGGCTAGACTCTTTATATGTTCTTGGGAATGGCTGCGTAACCGCACGCGTGCGCCCCGTCACGACTTGTCCCTGCCGTCTTACTCTATAGGACCAGGGGTCCGGTTCCCTAAATCGAGCGAATAATGTGTTTTAACTCCGGGGGTGGGCTTAAGTTTGGGGGCCCGGGGTCGGGAGGTGAGCAAGGTTGGATGGGGTTTGAAGTCGCAAGATTGTTGCCGTCTTTTTTCCACCGACTCAATTTAGCTGTACTTTTAACGTTATTAAAAGGGTTAGGGGGTTAGGGTTAGGGTTAGGATTACGGAAGAAAACCACGTGGTGTGATCCCTCAGCTAATATCTTTTGTTCTGAAGCCGCCAGAGACTTGAACGTCGCACTTGTCAATACTAACTAGTGGATTACCGATCGATTGGTAGGAACCTCGACATTGTGGGACCTCGGGAAGGCCCTTTTCTGACATGTGCGTCAAAAGCGTGATGATCCCTCGCAATGTGTTGGCCTTGGCGTCAGAGCTTGACCCTGCGTGTGCTTTGACATCACGGCTAGACTCTTTATGTGGTCTTTGACAGCACGGCTAGACTCTCTGCGTGTGCTTTGACATCAGGGCTATACTCTTTATGTGGTCTTTGACAGCACGGCTAGACTCTCTGCGTGTGCTTTGACATCACGGCTAGACTCTTTATGTGTGCTTTGACATCAGGGCTATACTCTTTATGTGGTCTTTGACAGCACGGCTAGACTCTCTGCGTGTGCTTTGACATCACGGCTAGACTCTTTATGTGTTCTATGACAGCACGGCTAGACTCCTTTGGCTGCCCCCGCTGGCCGCCGGCGTTACTGCACGCTCGAGCCAGCATAAACTGGTTAACTTGCATCCATAGTTTCCCAGGTTAGGCTATACCTGGTTAGGGGGTAGGATTACGGAAGAAAACCACGTGGTGTGATCCCTCAGCTAATATCTTTTGTTCTGAAGCCGCCAGAGACTTGAACGTCGCACTTGTCAATACTAACTAGTGGATTACCGATCGATTGGTAGGAACCTCGACATTGTGGGACCTCGGGAAGGCCCTTTTCTGACATGTGCGTCAAAAGCGTGATGATCCCTCGCAATGTGTTGGCCTTGGCGTCAGAGCTTGACCCTGCGTGTGCTTTGACATCAGGGCTATACTCTTTATGTGGTCTTTGACAGCACGGCTAGACTCTCTGCGTGTGCTTTGACATCAGGGCTATACTCTTTATGTGGTCTTTGACAGCACGGCTAGACTCTCTGCGTGTGCTTTGACATCACGGCTAGACTCTCTGCGTGTGCTTTGACATCACGGCTAGACTCTCTGCGTGTGCTTTGACATCACGGCTAGACTCTTTATGTGTGCTTTGACATCAGGGCTATACTCTTTATGTGGTCTTTGACAGCACGGCTAGACTCTCTGCATGTGCTTTGACATCACGGCTAGACTCTTTATGTGTTCTTTGACAGCACGGCTAGACTCTTTATGTGGTCTTTGACAGCACGGCTAGACTCTCTGCGTGTGCTTTGACATCACGGCTAGACTCTCTATGTGTGCTTTGACATCACGGCTAGACTCTTTATGTGTGCTTTGACATCACGGCTAGACTCTCTATGTGTGCTTTGACATCAGGGCTATACTCTGTATGTGGTCTTTGACAGCACGGCTAGACTCTCTGCGTGTGCTTTGACATCACGGCTAGACTCTCTATGTGTGCTTTGACATCACGGCTAGACTCTTTATGTGTGCTTTGACATCACGGCTAGACTCTCTATGTGTGCTTTGACATCACGGCTAGACTCTCTATGTGTGCTTTGACATCACGGCTAGACTCTTTATGTGTGCTTTGACATCACGGCTAGACTCTCTATGTGTGCTTTGACATCAGGGCTATACTCTGTATGTGGTCTTTGACAGCACGGCTAGACTCTCTGCGTGTGCTTTGACATCACGGCTAGACTCTCTATGTGTGCTTTGACATCACGGCTAGACTCTTTATGTGTGCTTTGACATCACGGCTAGACTCTCTATGTGTGCTTTGACATCAGGGCTATACTCTTTATGTGGTCCTTGACAGCACGGCTAGACTCTCTGCGTGTGCTTTGACATCACGGCTAGACTCTTTATGTGTGCTTTGACAGCACGGCTAGACTCTCTGCGTGTGCTTTGACATCAGGGCTATACTCTTTATGTGTGCTTTGACATCACGGCTAGACTCTCTATGTGTGCTTTGACATCACGGCTAGACTCTTTATGTGGTCTTTGACAGCACGGCTAGACTCTCTGCGTGTGCTTTGACATCACGGCTAGACTCTTTATGTGTGCTTTGACATCACGGCTAGACTCTTTATGTGGTCTTTGACAGCACGGCTAGACTCTTTATGTGGTCTTTGACATCACGGCTAGACTCTTTATGTGGTCTTTGACAGCACGGCTAGACTCTCTGCGTGTGCTTTGACAGCACGGCTAGACTCTCTGCGTGTGCTTTGACATCAGGGCTATACTCTTTATGTGGTCTTTGACAGCACGGCTAGACTCTCTGCGTGTGCTTTGACATCACGGCTAGACTCTTTATGTGTTCTATGACAGCACGGCTAGACTCCTTTGGCTGCCCCCGCTGGCCGCCGGCGTTACTGCACGCTCGAGCCAGCATAAACTGGTTAACTTGCATCCATAGTTTCCCAGGTTCGGCTATACTAGGGGGTAGGATTACGGAAGAAAACCACGTGGTGTGATCCCAAAACTAGAGGATGGTGGACAACCGAGGATGCTCTACTAGGGCCACTTGGTTTTAACTAGCTAGCATGCTGCTACCGGAAGTTAGCTTTCTATAGGGTCTACAGACTTGTCCTTTTGGAATCCTCTTCAAGGCTTCCAGGACAATGATCCCATCAAGTTTCAAGCACTTAAAATCTTTCCCTGAGGAGATATGAGCCTTTGAAGGAGTGAAATTGGTGTTTTGGGGGGGTCTTCAAACCACTCCCACGCAGAGATGCTAAGGGCTACAGAGTCACAACCAACATGGTTGGATCCCATTTGGCAGTGGCTACAACGTCAAAAAGAAAGCTAAGCTCTGACATGTTCAGAGCAAAAAAAGCTCTGATCAGCTCAGACTATTCAGGTGGTCTCAGGTTTGTTAGGCCTGACACCCTCTTTAAATCCTGGATTTCATACAGCCAATTAAGCCTTGTGGATGTTTTTAAGGGGATTTCACCCAATGACCTCATTGTAGGCCCTCTACTGAGTGTCTGTGAGAAAAATGGGAGAAAACAAATGAATATTTAGGAGTTTATTGCCATTTTTGCACTTGTCAAAAAAGATCAAAAGAAAACTACATTAGGGTCTGGTTAGGGCCCTTAACTTGCAGCTTTTGACCCCATATTTCAGGGTATGCATGTTGAGAAGCCCCTCTTGGTTTAGGAAAAGGATCCAGATCTCTAAGTGGTTTTAAAGTAATTAATTTGAATTAAAAGACTGCTTTGTGAGGAGAATGTGTTGGCCTTGGCGTCAGAGCTTGACCCTGCGTGTGCTTGGACATCAGCGCTAGACTCTTTATCCCTTATGCTACTCCAACTGTTATAACAGTAACACATGTGGATATACTTGTATCTTTGTAATTATACATCATATGTGACCTTAGGTACAACAGTTTCAACGATTAGCTTCTGTACAACCTGTTTCCTCATAATAAGTGTACAAAATGACATGTTACGATACCAGGTAAGTATTACATCACACAGTGTCTATTAGAATAAAACTTATTAGTCAAAATTGAACATGTTTCTGTCCCTCTCTCAAAGAAAAGTGCACTCAATAATACATCACAACATAATAAACAGTGGATATTAATATTGGTATTCAAGCCTTCACATTTTCCATCCTTTTATTTCTTTAACCCTCTGGGAGGGGGACTTGAGGTGAGACGTGCATCCCCAGGTGGTTGGGTTTAGTAGAAACCCACTGGTAGTGGTATATTAATTGATTGTGAGTTCAAATCAAATACCTTGAGGTGAGACAGCTAAGTAGTCATCCTCAATACAGGTTTACAATAAAGGACTTGAGATGACGTCATAAATGGTATGTAAACTAAACAATAATATAAAGCTACAACAATGGGTTGTATCAGTTCATAACTCTATGTGTGTGTGTTACTTAAATAGAGTGGAAATCTCTAAACAAACACAACAGCACACCTATGTTATAAATGTTTTCATAAAGAATTGTATTTTTGGTGACTTCCCATCAGGCCCCAGAGTAATACTGCACCTCTTTAGAAAGATTAAGACCTAAATCATCAGAATCTGCAATAATAATCACAATAAACACAAGCAATGACATTTTCACAAGCCTTTCCAGTCCAAAAATCATGTTTTTCGGTTCAGAAATAAAGAAATGAGCCATTTGTTTCATAAATCTTCGTTGCACCATAATGAAAGACCACTTGAAATGACCGTCTGCTTCCGCCTGTGTCATTTGACGAGCTTTCAGATGCGTTTGTGGAACGAGGAAACCGTAGGACCTCAAAACACGGAGAAAGAAATCTATGAGGTATAGCTGTTGCTTTCTCGCAGCTCGCGACGTCAATACTTTACACACAGTGATCCCACTACTACTGGAAGATGCGCACAGTCTCAATGGTTACATACGTGGTACTCTTTTCGAAATCCGTCGTTGTTAGACCCTCTGCGTGTGCTTTGACATCAGGGCTAGACTCTTTATATGTTCTTGGGAATGGCTGCGTAACCGCACGCGTGCGCCCCGTCACGACTTGTCCCTGCCGTCTTACTCTATAGGACCAGGGGTCCGGTTCCCTAAATCGAGCGAATAATGTGTTTTAACTCCGGGGGTGGGCTTAAGTTTGGGGGCCCGGGGTCGGGAGGTGAGCAAGGTTGGATGGGGTTTGAAGTCGCAAGATTGTTGCCGTCTTTTTTCCACCGACTCAATTTAGCTGTACTTTTAACGTTATTAAAAGGGTTAGGGGGTTAGGGTTAGGGTTAGGATTACGGAAGAAAACCACGTGGTGTGATCCCTCAGCTAATATCTTTTGTTCTGAAGCCGCCAGAGACTTGAACGTCGCACTTGTCAATACTAACTAGTGGATTACCGATCGATTGGTAGGAACCTCGACATTGTGGGACCTCGGGAAGGCCCTTTTCTGACATGTGCGTCAAAAGCGTGATGATCCCTCGCAATGTGTTGGCCTTGGCGTCAGAGCTTGACCCTGCGTGTGCTTTGACATCACGGCTAGACTCTTTATGTGGTCTTTGACAGCACGGCTAGACTCTCTGCGTGTGCTTTGACATCAGGGCTATACTCTTTATGTGGTCTTTGACAGCACGGCTAGACTCTCTGCGTGTGCTTTGACATCACGGCTAGACTCTTTATGTGTGCTTTGACATCAGGGCTATACTCTTTATGTGGTCTTTGACAGCACGGCTAGACTCTCTGCGTGTGCTTTGACATCACGGCTAGACTCTTTATGTGTTCTATGACAGCACGGCTAGACTCCTTTGGCTGCCCCCGCTGGCCGCCGGCGTTACTGCACGCTCGAGCCAGCATAAACTGGTTAACTTGCATCCATAGTTTCCCAGGTTAGGCTATACCTGGTTAGGGGGTAGGATTACGGAAGAAAACCACGTGGTGTGATCCCTCAGCTAATATCTTTTGTTCTGAAGCCGCCAGAGACTTGAACGTCGCACTTGTCAATACTAACTAGTGGATTACCGATCGATTGGTAGGAACCTCGACATTGTGGGACCTCGGGAAGGCCCTTTTCTGACATGTGCGTCAAAAGCGTGATGATCCCTCGCAATGTGTTGGCCTTGGCGTCAGAGCTTGACCCTGCGTGTGCTTTGACATCAGGGCTATACTCTTTATGTGGTCTTTGACAGCACGGCTAGACTCTCTGCGTGTGCTTTGACATCAGGGCTATACTCTTTATGTGGTCTTTGACAGCACGGCTAGACTCTCTGCGTGTGCTTTGACATCACGGCTAGACTCTCTGCGTGTGCTTTGACATCACGGCTAGACTCTCTGCGTGTGCTTTGACATCACGGCTAGACTCTTTATGTGTGCTTTGACATCAGGGCTATACTCTTTATGTGGTCTTTGACAGCACGGCTAGACTCTCTGCATGTGCTTTGACATCACGGCTAGACTCTTTATGTGTTCTTTGACAGCACGGCTAGACTCTTTATGTGGTCTTTGACAGCACGGCTAGACTCTCTGCGTGTGCTTTGACATCACGGCTAGACTCTCTATGTGTGCTTTGACATCACGGCTAGACTCTTTATGTGTGCTTTGACATCACGGCTAGACTCTCTATGTGTGCTTTGACATCAGGGCTATACTCTGTATGTGGTCTTTGACAGCACGGCTAGACTCTCTGCGTGTGCTTTGACATCACGGCTAGACTCTCTATGTGTGCTTTGACATCACGGCTAGACTCTTTATGTGTGCTTTGACATCACGGCTAGACTCTCTATGTGTGCTTTGACATCACGGCTAGACTCTCTATGTGTGCTTTGACATCACGGCTAGACTCTTTATGTGTGCTTTGACATCACGGCTAGACTCTCTATGTGTGCTTTGACATCAGGGCTATACTCTGTATGTGGTCTTTGACAGCACGGCTAGACTCTCTGCGTGTGCTTTGACATCACGGCTAGACTCTCTATGTGTGCTTTGACATCACGGCTAGACTCTTTATGTGTGCTTTGACATCACGGCTAGACTCTCTATGTGTGCTTTGACATCAGGGCTATACTCTTTATGTGGTCCTTGACAGCACGGCTAGACTCTCTGCGTGTGCTTTGACATCACGGCTAGACTCTTTATGTGTGCTTTGACAGCACGGCTAGACTCTCTGCGTGTGCTTTGACATCAGGGCTATACTCTTTATGTGTGCTTTGACATCACGGCTAGACTCTCTATGTGTGCTTTGACATCACGGCTAGACTCTTTATGTGGTCTTTGACAGCACGGCTAGACTCTCTGCGTGTGCTTTGACATCACGGCTAGACTCTTTATGTGTGCTTTGACATCACGGCTAGACTCTTTATGTGGTCTTTGACAGCACGGCTAGACTCTTTATGTGGTCTTTGACATCACGGCTAGACTCTTTATGTGGTCTTTGACAGCACGGCTAGACTCTCTGCGTGTGCTTTGACAGCACGGCTAGACTCTCTGCGTGTGCTTTGACATCAGGGCTATACTCTTTATGTGGTCTTTGACAGCACGGCTAGACTCTCTGCGTGTGCTTTGACATCACGGCTAGACTCTTTATGTGTTCTATGACAGCACGGCTAGACTCCTTTGGCTGCCCCCGCTGGCCGCCGGCGTTACTGCACGCTCGAGCCAGCATAAACTGGTTAACTTGCATCCATAGTTTCCCAGGTTCGGCTATACTAGGGGGTAGGATTACGGAAGAAAACCACGTGGTGTGATCCCAAAACTAGAGGATGGTGGACAACCGAGGATGCTCTACTAGGGCCACTTGGTTTTAACTAGCTAGCATGCTGCTACCGGAAGTTAGCTTTCTATAGGGTCTACAGACTTGTCCTTTTGGAATCCTCTTCAAGGCTTCCAGGACAATGATCCCATCAAGTTTCAAGCACTTAAAATCTTTCCCTGAGGAGATATGAGCCTTTGAAGGAGTGAAATTGGTGTTTTGGGGGGGTCTTCAAACCACTCCCACGCAGAGATGCTAAGGGCTACAGAGTCACAACCAACATGGTTGGATCCCATTTGGCAGTGGCTACAACGTCAAAAAGAAAGCTAAGCTCTGACATGTTCAGAGCAAAAAAAGCTCTGATCAGCTCAGACTATTCAGGTGGTCTCAGGTTTGTTAGGCCTGACACCCTCTTTAAATCCTGGATTTCATACAGCCAATTAAGCCTTGTGGATGTTTTTAAGGGGATTTCACCCAATGACCTCATTGTAGGCCCTCTACTGAGTGTCTGTGAGAAAAATGGGAGAAAACAAATGAATATTTAGGAGTTTATTGCCATTTTTGCACTTGTCAAAAAAGATCAAAAGAAAACTACATTAGGGTCTGGTTAGGGCCCTTAACTTGCAGCTTTTGACCCCATATTTCAGGGTATGCATGTTGAGAAGCCCCTCTTGGTTTAGGAAAAGGATCCAGATCTCTAAGTGGTTTTAAAGTAATTAATTTGAATTAAAAGACTGCTTTGTGAGGAGAATGTGTTGGCCTTGGCGTCAGAGCTTGACCCTGCGTGTGCTTGGACATCAGCGCTAGACTCTTTATCCCTTATGCTACTCCAACTGTTATAACAGTAACACATGTGGATATACTTGTATCTTTGTAATTATACATCATATGTGACCTTAGGTACAACAGTTTCAACGATTAGCTTCTGTACAACCTGTTTCCTCATAATAAGTGTACAAAATGACATGTTACGATACCAGGTAAGTATTACATCACACAGTGTCTATTAGAATAAAACTTATTAGTCAAAATTGAACATGTTTCTGTCCCTCTCTCAAAGAAAAGTGCACTCAATAATACATCACAACATAATAAACAGTGGATATTAATATTGGTATTCAAGCCTTCACATTTTCCATCCTTTTATTTCTTTAACCCTCTGGGAGGGGGACTTGAGGTGAGACGTGCATCCCCAGGTGGTTGGGTTTAGTAGAAACCCACTGGTAGTGGTATATTAATTGATTGTGAGTTCAAATCAAATACCTTGAGGTGAGACAGCTAAGTAGTCATCCTCAATACAGGTTTACAATAAAGGACTTGAGATGACGTCATAAATGGTATGTAAACTAAACAATAATATAAAGCTACAACAATGGGTTGTATCAGTTCATAACTCTATGTGTGTGTGTTACTTAAATAGAGTGGAAATCTCTAAACAAACACAACAGCACACCTATGTTATAAATGTTTTCATAAAGAATTGTATTTTTGGTGACTTCCCATCAGGCCCCAGAGTAATACTGCACCTCTTTAGAAAGATTAAGACCTAAATCATCAGAATCTGCAATAATAATCACAATAAACACAAGCAATGACATTTTCACAAGCCTTTCCAGTCCAAAAATCATGTTTTTCGGTTCAGAAATAAAGAAATGAGCCATTTGTTTCATAAATCTTCGTTGCACCATAATGAAAGACCACTTGAAATGACCGTCTGCTTCCGCCTGTGTCATTTGACGAGCTTTCAGATGCGTTTGTGGAACGAGGAAACCGTAGGACCTCAAAACACGGAGAAAGAAATCTATGAGGTATAGCTGTTGCTTTCTCGCAGCTCGCGACGTCAATACTTTACACACAGTGATCCCACTACTACTGGAAGATGCGCACAGTCTCAATGGTTACATACGTGGTACTCTTTTCGAAATCCGTCGTTGTTAGACCCTCTGCGTGTGCTTTGACATCAGGGCTAGACTCTTTATATGTTCTTGGGAATGGCTGCGTAACCGCACGCGTGCGCCCCGTCACGACTTGTCCCTGCCGTCTTACTCTATAGGACCAGGGGTCCGGTTCCCTAAATCGAGCGAATAATGTGTTTTAACTCCGGGGGTGGGCTTAAGTTTGGGGGCCCGGGGTCGGGAGGTGAGCAAGGTTGGATGGGGTTTGAAGTCGCAAGATTGTTGCCGTCTTTTTTCCACCGACTCAATTTAGCTGTACTTTTAACGTTATTAAAAGGGTTAGGGGGTTAGGGTTAGGGTTAGGATTACGGAAGAAAACCACGTGGTGTGATCCCTCAGCTAATATCTTTTGTTCTGAAGCCGCCAGAGACTTGAACGTCGCACTTGTCAATACTAACTAGTGGATTACCGATCGATTGGTAGGAACCTCGACATTGTGGGACCTCGGGAAGGCCCTTTTCTGACATGTGCGTCAAAAGCGTGATGATCCCTCGCAATGTGTTGGCCTTGGCGTCAGAGCTTGACCCTGCGTGTGCTTTGACATCACGGCTAGACTCTTTATGTGGTCTTTGACAGCACGGCTAGACTCTCTGCGTGTGCTTTGACATCAGGGCTATACTCTTTATGTGGTCTTTGACAGCACGGCTAG
>JBAMJR010000695.1:10000-100728 GCA_038501785.1 Myoxocephalus aenaeus | reverse complement strand
CACATCGATACCCTCGCGCCCCTCACCTGCAGCCATCGATACACCTGAACGTCTCCTCACGGGAGAGGAGACGTTCAGGTCCCTTAAAAACACAGGATTTTACTGAATATATATATATATATATATATATATATATACATATATATATATATATATATATATATATATATAATAATAAATATATATATATATATATATATATATATATGTTTAAAAATAATTAATAAAAGTCCCATATAAACATATATATGTATTCATATATATATATATATATATATATATATATATATATATATATATATATACATATATATATATATATATATATATATATATATATATATATATATATATATATGTTTAAAAATAATTAATAAAAGTCCCATATAAACATATATATATATATATATATAATAATAATATATATATATATATATATATATATATGTTTAAAAATAATTAATAAAAGTCCCATATAAACATATATATGTATTCATATATATACATATATATATATATATATATATATATATATATATATATATATATATATATATATATATATATATATATACTACAGAATATGCTACAGGATAACATCCATATGCAACATCATGAAAGGAGGCTCACTGCTAAGGTGTGAAGCTCTTAAAGAGAAACACTCACTAGAAAAACAGGACTTCTGTCGATACTTGCAGATGCGACACTTCGTGAATACGAAGATGAAAATATGACAAAGAGCACATATCTGATAGAACTGTTTAAAAAAGCATATAACTCAGATATAAGCAGTAAAATCATCTCATGTATGTATAAATGTCTGATGGATTTTAAAACACATTCGACCTCTTATATTAAAACAAAATGGCAGAAGGAGGGAGGAATAACTACATCCCAGGAAGAATGGACAGTGATATGCAAAGTTCAATGGAAGTGTGGAGATCACAGACATGAGAGAGTCTGGGTGGAAAAACGTGACACGGTATTTTATTACAGAAACGCCACTATGATGGTAACCTGTTGGCTGGGATCAAAATGCAAACCGTTAGCATGTTGTCTGGGAGGGACACACACCGCCCTACACAACATGCTGAAGGAGAGAGACCTCTGGAGTAAGACCACGTCTCTGGGATGTTTACCTGCACGGCTCCTATGAGCATCATCAGGCAGGGCCATTGTCTGAAGAGCATTTGTTGATGTCTGATTGATGCCTAATACCAATAAAAAAATAATGAGAAAAAAAAGAAAATATATTACTGAAATATATATATATATATATAAAGATTTTACTGAAAAAAGTTAAAAACTTGAAAAACTTAAACTTAAACTTTATTACATTCATCATATTACATATTTTACATATATATATATATATATATATATATATATATATATATATTTCACGAGGAAGTATTTACTGTCCTACTTTTATACATTATAATTTAATATTCAACAATCAACGATTTTATGAGCTCAACATTTGTGTGTAAAATGTTAAAGTAACTGAAATAAACTCCTAAATAATGTACTTTCTCACACACACACACACACACACACACACACACACACACACACACACACACACACACACACACACACACACACACACACACACAGTTTCTGTCTCAGAGGAACAGTTCAGGCCGGTGGGACATTGGCGCCGCCTTGAGGTCACATGCTGAACTGCAGCTGACAGACAAACAAATAGAAAATAAACGTACTTTTATTTATGTTTTCCAATAACATACTAAGACTTAGTTATATGTTTCCAACATATTACTTTTTATTATTTTTTTCAACACATTATTACGTTTTTTCTTTTTGTTTTACTTTTTTCAACATACAATATTTTTTTACATATTATTACGTTTTTATTACTTTTTTCCAACATATTACTTTTTTCAACATATTATTACTTTTTGCTACATATTACTTTTTTAACACAGTGCTTTTTATTACTTTTTTCAAGAAAATACTTTTTTCAACATAATACTTCAAAATACTATGATTTGTTAACTTTTTTCAACATATTACTTTTTCAAGATATTATAACTTTTTCAACATACTATGACTTTTTCAAGATATTATAAAAAAAATTCTACAACTACAACTTTTTCTTTCTTTTTTAGTACTTTTATTGACAATTAATGGCAATCTTCTTTTTGACGTATTTCTTATACGATCATCAACAAACAGACAGACGGTCTGATGTGAACATTGTTGCTTTCTAATGACGTTCTTATTTTCTTTAATTAGTTTGAAGCGCTTTACTTTGTACTTCTTAAACATTTCTTCTTCACCGTTTAGCTTGTTGACTGGATTTTAAATGAGCTTTTCTTAATTTAAGAACAGAAACTGGAGATTATTTACCAGTTGTACAAGAGTTTAAAAAAAGATGCAATGTGTAGAAGTTAACTTAACTTTTATTTATTTATTTAAGTGTCCAGAGTTTCAGTTGAAGAGAAACGTTGGAACACTTTGACGATGCAACGTGACATTTGTGCAAAAGGAAGTTTTTACAGCTTTAACTTGCTGCTGTGTGTCTGTTTGAGTCACTTCCTGTGTGGAGAATGACTTCCTGTGTTAAAGTCTGAGCTGAGATAGTCAGGAGAGGGTTAACGTCCCCCTCCTCCTCCTCCTCCTCCTCCTCCTCCTCCTCTTCCTGCGTTCAGCCATGAAAACCTGTTTCCACTCGCCTCAGAAGCATTCCAGCCTGGAGGGTCGGCCGGTTTACGGCACTGAAGAAGAAGAAGAAGAAGAATTAGAAGAAGAAGAAGAAGAGAACAACAACAACAACAACCACCATGTTGGTCTCCAGGTTCTTCTGCAGCTTCTGTCGCTCCAAACCTTCAGGACTCAGAATCTACGCCGTGAGTTCAACGTCTTCAGCGTCTGGTTCTTCATAAACTTCTTTAACCCTTCATGTACTCCAGAAATGATCCTTTCCTTAAAGCTGGAAGTTGAAAGTGTCGACATGTCAAGGTTAAGAAAAGAGAAACTACAACTACTGCTGACTGTGTACTATTACTACCAGTACTATGCAACTTTTACTGCAACAACTACCAATATTAGTACTGTGTACTACAGCTGCTAGCATCAGTGCTACTACTAAAACTACTACTTCTACAGTTTACTGCTAGTACTAATACTTCTGCTGGTACGAGACGGGGGAGTGTGTGTGTGTGTGTGTGAGATGGCATGTTTCACCAGCCTTCTGGGGACTCTGTTTGCACAGTCACATTGTGGGGACACGCCTTTCTTGATTTAAGCTTAGGGTATAGTTGTGTTTAGGGTCAGGCTGGTATGGTCATAGTTATAGTTATGATACGGATGAATGCAAGTCAATCTTATGTCCCCATAATTCATGTAATCTCTCAACCAATCAGCTGCTCTCTGTCTCAGCCCTGTAGCACGCCCACTTATTCCAGGATTGTGTCTTTCCACGTGAAAGAGTCGTGAATATAACGAACGTCTCTTCTCTCCAGTCCGGTCCGGTCTGGTCCGCTGGTGCCGTGTCCAGGTTCAGCTCTCAGCCCACATCCAGAGGCTCCCATGGGGTCCAGACCACAGGTACCAGGGTCAGACCACCAGGACAGGAAGTGGGCGGGACGTGGGCGGGACATGGGCGGGGTTATGGAGAGACGGACAGGTGAAACTAATCGGGGAAAACATTTAAAACTGGAGGAAAACACAGAAAAGTTATGAAGTATGACGAGATGAGAAAACAGGAAACAAACAACATGAACAGGGATTACTGATAGTACTATGTAGTAGTATAGTACTATGTAGTAGTATGGTACTATGTAGTACTATCAGTACATAATTACATAGTATTATACTGTACTACATTAATTCATGGAAAACATGAGAAAAGAAAAGAAAATGTAACTTAATTTCCATTGATCTCTCTCTCTCTCTCTCTCTCTCTCTCTCTCTCCCTCCCCCCCCCCCCCCCCTCAGATGCGTTTGTCCGCTACAGCTTCGGTCGCCCCGTCCTCTCTCTCCGTCTCCCTGCCGGTCAGCAGTGTCGCTTCACGGTGACGCCCATGTTGACCACAGTGGGCGACCTCCTGCGTGACATCACAGCCAAGGACCCCGGGGTGCTCACGGCCACCCTGCTCAACAGAGGTAACGCACACACACACACACACACACGTGTACTGCTATGACACATGTACTGCTATACTTATACTGTCATACTCTATAGTATAGGAAAGTATACTATGATAGTACATGTACTGCTATGACACATGTACTGATACTTATACTGTCATACTCTATAGTACAGTAAAGTATACTATGATAGTCAGTGGTGTATAAAGTACCCAAAAGCCGTACTTGAGTAAAAGTAAAGATACCTTACTGGAAAATTACTCCAGTAAAAGTAAAAGTCACCTATTAAAATACTACTTGAGTAAAAGTCTTAAAGTATCTGATATTTTCTGTACTTAAGTATCAAAAGTATTTTTCTGATATAAAATGTACTTAAGTATTGAAAGTAAAAGTACAAGTACATGCTTTTAATAAAAAAGCAAAGGGTCAGAATTTTGAGAATTATGAAGTTTATTCTTTTAAGTGCTGTGGCTCCGTGACCAAGGACCAGGAGTTGTGTTGATACAATAACTGGGTTGGCTGTGATCATCCATATATATTATGTTCAACATAATATATTGTACCTAAGTATACTTTTGCATCTACTATGAACTTATCATCATAATTCTCCAAAAAGCAATATGACACTAAGGAGTTGTAACAGTGTGGTTATAAGTATGCTCATTCCGCCCGCCGTGGGTCTCTTGGTACCGGTCCGTGGGTCTCTTGGTACCGGTCTGTGGGTCTCTTGGTACCGGTCTGTGGGGCTCTTGGTACCGGTCTGTGGGTCTCTTGGTACCGGGCCACAGAAAGAATGAATGAAACATTTCAATTAAATAAAAAAAAATCAAGGCCAGAAAGATGTTTTATTGTGAAAAATGACCGCATACATCCGTCTGTGGTAACCTCAGACGGAATCTCTTGACACATGTCAAGATGTTACGTTACTCTAAAAATGAAACGTAAGTCTGTTACAACTCTGTCGGTGATCTGGAAACCAAGGCAGAGTATCCTGAGATCGCCAAAAAAGCATGAAAACCTGCTTCCATTTCAACATCCTGTCTTTGTGCAGCGGGTTATAAGTTAAGCAGTAGACTGGACTAAAGGTTTAGTTAGGAGTAGAGTCAGTAGACTGGACTAAAGGTTTAGTTAGGAGTAGACTGGACTAAAGGTTTAGTTAGCAGTAGAGTCAGTAGACTGGACTAAAGGTTTAGTTAGGAGTAGAGTCAGTAGACTGGACTAAAGGTTTAGTTAGGAGTAGAGTCAGTAGACTGGACTAAAGGTTTAGTTAGCAGTAGAGTCAGTAGACTGGACTAAAGGTTTAGTTAGGAGTAGAGTCAGTAGACTGGACTAAAGGTTTAGTTAGCAGTAGAGTCAGTAGACTGGACTAAAGGTTTAGTTAGCAGTAGAGTCAGTAGACTGGACTAAAGGTTTAGTTAGCAGTAGAGTCAGTAGACTGGACTAAAGGTTTAGTTAGGAGTAGACTGGACTAAAGGTTTAGTTAGGAGTAGAGTCAGTAGACTGGACTAAAGGTTTAGTTAGGAGTAGACTGGACTAAAGGTTTAGTTAGGAGTAGAGTCAGTAGACTGGACTAAAGGTTTAGTTAGGAGTAGAGTCAGTAGACTGGACTAAAGGTTTAGTTAGCAGTAGAGTCAGTAGACTGGACTAAAGGTTTAGTTAGGAGTAGAGTCAGTAGACTGGACTAAAGGTTTAGTTAGCAGTAGAGTCAGTAGACTGGACTAAAGGTTTAGTTAGCAGTAGAGTCAGTAGACTGGACTAAAGGTTTAGTTAGGAGTAGAGTCAGTAGACTGGACATAACGAACACACGTCAGGTGTCGTTGTCTCCCGTCTTTCCGAGGTCGGACCCGGTCTGTGAAAATATTGTCTTCACGTAACCGGTCCGTGGCGCATAAAGGTTTGGGAGCGCTGGACTAGAGGATGTAGAGGGAAAATGCAAAACATTGTGATTCTCAAAACCTGCTTGGTGGAGTCTGTGTTCCACCACAGTCCCCGATGTTTTTTTTCTTTTTCTAAAGATAGATTTGATTTTGTAGCGAGTAACGAAGGTTTCAGGAGAAATGTATCGGAGTAAAAGTATCAGTTTTCTTTGCAAAATGTAGTGAAGTAAAAGTAAAAGTAAACAGAAATATAAATAGTAAAGTAGAGTACAGATATCCCCAAAAACTACTTAAGTACAGTAACGAAGTATTTCTACTTCGTTACTATACACCACTGATGATAGTACATGTACTGCCTATAGCCCGCATTCAGCAAATGTTCCAGATTGTATAAAACGTCTCTGCTGTTAACACATATCTTCACTTTCTAAAATATCTTCTTTCTAAAATATCATCACTTTCTAAAATATCTTCTTTCTAAAATATCTTCTTTCTAAAATATCTTCACTTTCTAAAATATCTTCATTCTAAAATATCTTCATTCTAAAATATCTTCTTTCTAAAATATCTTCTTTCTAAAATATCTTCACTTTCTAAAATATCTTCTTTCTAAAATATCTTCTTTCTAAAATATCTTCATTCTAAAATATCTTCATTCTAAAATATCTTCTTTCTAAAATATCTTCTTTCTAAAATATCTTCATTCTAAAATATCTTCTTTCTAAAATATCTTCACTTTCTAAAATGTCTTCTTTCTAAAATATCTTCACTTTCTAAAATGTCTTCTTTCTAAAATATCTTCACTTTCTAAAGATTCTGTCATTTTTTAAGAAACTTTTAAGAAATATCCTCAGTATTTATAAACGTCCTCATCTTTCTAAAAATGTCTTGAAATGTTCCCACTTCTCATAAAATTGTTCACATTTAACTTAAATTGCCCCAAATATCCTCATTTTGAAAAAAAGGTCCCCTCTGTCCACAAATCCTATAAATGGTTTCAGTTTGCGAACACAGTTTCTACATTCATCGCCTCATTTTGAGCAACAGATTTAGCAACAGATTTCCTGACTTTAAAAAGTTCCCAAACTAACCAGCGTTGTCGTCTTCAGGCGGACAGAGGATCTCTTCGTGCACCTTCATGGAAACCGTTTTAAACGAAGACTTCCAACTGGTCATCAACGGCGTCACGCACAGCGTGCGCTCCCTTGGACAAGGTTAGCTTAGCCTAGCCTAGCCTAGCTTAGCGTAAAGACAGGAAGCAGCTGCTGCTCTCTGACTAACACAAGCCCCGCCCCCCGTGTGTCCGTCAGGCTCGTCTCACGAACACGTGCTGGGCTTGGACGACATGAAGTACGTGGTGCGCCTCCTGCAGGCGGCGCTCACGCTCCCTCAGCGGCAGCTGGCCGAGCACGCCGCCCTGCTGGCGGACCGCGAGCGGCTCACGCAGCAGCTGCAGCCGCTGGAGACGGTGAACACATGAATGAGATGAGAGCATTAAAACACACATAGTCTGTGGATGGGAAGGGGGGTTTCATTAGTGATACACACAGTTTCATATTCTATAATACTATTACACTTTGAAAGGAGACTTCCTGCAGCACTTTTGATACTTTTAAGTATATTCACAACTTGAATCAAAGTACTATTTTTAATTCAGCACATTTGCTTATAACGTGGTATATTGTGAGATATCTACTTTATTTAAGTAAAGTATTTGAGCACTTCTGAGCATGAATATACCTGTGTGTGTGTGTGTGTGTGTGTGTGTGTGTGTGTGTGTGTGTGTGTGTGTGTGTGTGTGTGTGTGTGTGTGTGTACAGGTGAGAGCCAAGATGGCGCAGGAGGCGGAGTCTAGAGCATCACTACTGGGGTGGGCGGGGCTTGCCTACCTGTCCCTGCAGGGAGGATTCCTGGGTTACCTCACCTGGTAATGAACACACACACACACACACACACACACACACACACATACATACACATACACACACACACACACTCTCACACACACACACACACAAACCTGAAACTTTATTGCACTCAGGTATCCTGTAATCATGTTTCCATGTGTGTGTATGTGTGCGTGCGTGTGTGCGTGTGTGTGTGTGTGCGTGTGTGTGTGGACAGGTATGTGTTTGCGTGGGACGTCATGGAACCAGTCACCTTCTTCATCACCTGCAGCACTAGCATGGTCTTCTTCGGCTATTACATCCTCACCAGACAGGTAGAGCCTGTGGGCGGGGCTAAAAGACCCACACTTAAAGCGTGTATTATGTGACTGGGGGTCCTCATGTCTGCTTTATTGTGTGTGTGTGTGTGTGTGTGTGTGTGTGTGTGTGTGTGTGTGTGTGTGTGTGTGTGTGTAGGATTTAATCTATCCGAATGCGCGAGACCGTCAGTTCCTTCACTTCTTCCACCAGAGAGCATCTCTACAGAAATTCAATGTTCAAAAATACAACGAGCTCAAAGAAGAGCTGGCAAAGGTGATTAACACACACACACACACACACACACACACACACACACACACACACACACACACACACACACACACACACACACATACACACACACACAGTATTGTGGTACAAAAGAAGAAGTTATCATTCGTTTTAGTTAGTAGATATGAAGTCATTAAAATGTGTGTGTGTGTGTGTGTGTGTGTGTGTGTGTGTGTGTGTGTGTGTGTGTGTGTGTGTGTGTGTGTGTGTGTGTGCAGGTGGAGGGTGATCTCAGCACGTTGAGGAGTGCCATCCGGCTGCAGGTGGATCCGCCTCAACCTCAGAGAGCCGCCTGAGATTTCAACTTTGTTCTTTTTTGTGACATTAAAAGTCACTTTTGCACATTTTTGTACTTTTTGTTTCTTTTAAAAAAAGGTTTTTTTCATCTTCGTGCTTTTTGTCAGCTGTTTAAAAAAAAAACACAATTAAATATGAAGTTCTCATCCTACGTCTCTGCATTATCTTTTGGTATTTGTTAAATTTGGTGTCAAAATATAAAGTTTTAAATACATAATATATCAAACTCGCTCTTCTTTCTCTTCCTGCAAAACATTTCAATATTTGTCACGACACATTTGACTTAAAGGCATAAATACATATCTATCAACACAAGATCAAACCTTATTAGAATTGTTATGCATTATTTGCGGGACGAAAGTACAAAGTAGGAAAGAGTGAAAATAAGTATTTCGTTAGCTAACAAAAACACGCTTGTTATAGATACAGAATTCGGCGTAATAGTTTATATATAGAAATAGTTTCTCTTGACGGCGTTCAGACAACAACATCTTTGTAAATGTTCATTCTGCAGAGACACGTCTTCACTTTGTAGATCAGAAGTTTAGTTCATGACCGTTAAATAATTTATTCACATTATTTAAACATTTTAAATTGCATGTTTAAAAAAGTGCAAAGGAAAAAAAATAAGATTTAATGATATTTTAGATCACATTGGAGGTTAAGTAATAGCTAAAATATATATATATATTGTTTATATGGCTAAATGTGATTGTTTGTAATTAAATCTTCACATTATGTGTATACTATCAGTGGCGGGCCGTGCATTTTCTACCTGGGCCTTCAGTGCCGTCTGATATAGTTTACATAAACACGCGCATGACAGGATGCTGCGTCATTAACGGACAATGCATGTAGTTCACATCAACAAGAACCATCACATTTAGTTATAACACAACATGACAAAACAATCCAACAAAACTGCAGCACTAAAACACTGCACACTCAAGAGAACGAGCCACGATCAGAAGGAACGATATTAACTATACCATAAAAACAACACCATAGACACATCAACACAACACTACTGCAGATGTAGAAACACAAAGCAGTTCACTCACCAGATGCTGTTCACTTCAAGACAAAGTCCATCCTCCTCTCTTTGTTAACAAACACTTCAATGATGCGGTTGTTCAGTTTATCGGTGGCTTCACTTCCAGTAACAGCTCCTTCTCGATGGCCATGGACCAGACAAGCCTCCCAGTTGCATTCCTGGAATAAGTTTCCATGCGTTTTAGGGCTGAAAATGTCCGCTCGACAGTGGCAGTCGATATTGGGATCGTCACCGCCAAACATGCCCATAACCGTGAGAAAAGCGTTGTCAGTAAATCCACCAGCAAGTCTGTTTCTCCTCCTTCAGCCATTGCGTGTTAAAAAACTACACCAAGCAAAACACTAAACATGTCATAACTTCTCTTATGTTTCAGACTGAACTCTTCTTACTACTACTGAGTTCTGCTAGCAGCTAGCTAGCTTTCTGTTGACAGAAGTCATGCTGACCCACTGACCAATCACAGCACATGTTAGTGCTGACGTACTTCCAGGCCACCTTGCAGGTGCAGGCATGTCAAAGAATACGCCCAGCATGTCAAACTAAAGATCTGATTGGTTGAAGTCCATGACAATCACGATAACGTCCCCATGTACTTTAATCTGCAAAGGCTACCTAGAAGGCCTCGGGTCGCTCTTCTTCCATAGAGACATAGAGGTGAAATCTGATTGGATAAGAGCTCTCCTTAAGAAAAGCTGCACTGGAAGCAGCGCTGCAGACTGAAGGCAAAGCAACAGAGGAAGTCAGGAGCTGTGCAATGAGAAAATAAGGTGATAGGGGAAAATAATTATAATACATGTTGTCTTCAAAAACAATTAAATTATAAAATAGCTATTCTGTTTAGGCCATCAGTGAAGGCTTGGCTGGCCCTGACGGCCCATATATATATATATATATATATATATATATATATATATATATATATATATATATGTATATATATATACACTCACCTAAAGGATTATTAGGAACACCTGTTCAATTTCTCATTAATGCAATTATCTAATCAACCAATCACATGGCAGTTGCTTCAATGCATTTAGGGGTGTGGTCCTGGTCAAGACAATCTCCTGAACTCCAAACTGAATGTCAGAATGGGAAAGAAAGGTGATTTAAGCAATTTTGAGCGTGGCATGGTTGTTGGTGCCAGACGGGCCGGTCCGAGTATTTCACAATCTGCTCAGTTACTGGGATTTTCACGCACAACCATTTCTAGGGTTTACAAAGAATGGTGTGAAAAGGGAAAAACATCCAGTATGCGGCAGTCCTGTGGGCGAAAATGCCTCGTTGATGCTAGAGGTCAGAGGAGAACGGGCCGACTGATTCAAGCTGATAGAAGAGCAACTTTGACTGAAATAACCACTCGTTACAACCGAGGTATGCAGCAAAGCATTTGTGAAGCCACAACACGCCCAACCTTGGGGCGGATGGGCTACAACAGCAGAAGACCCCACCGGGTACCACTCATCTCCACTACAAATAGGAAAAAGAGGCTACAATTTGCAAGAGCTCACCAAAATTGGACAGTTGAAGACTGGAAAAATGTTGCCTGGTCTGATGAGTCTCGATTTCTGTTGAGACATTCAGATGGTAGAGTCAGAATTTGGCGTAAACAGAATGAGAACATGGATCCATCATGCCTTGTTACCACTGTGCAGGCTGGTGGTGGTGGTGTAATGGTGTGGGGGATGTTTTCTTGGCACACTTTAGGCCCCTTAGTGCCAATTGGGCATCGTTTAAATGCCACGGCCTACCTGAGCATTGTTTCTGACCATGTCCATCCCTTTATGGCCACCATGTACCCATCCTCTGATGGCTACTTCCAGCAGGATAATGCACCATGTCACAAAGCTCGAATCATTTCAAATTGGTTTCTTGAACATGACAATGAGTTCACTGTACTAAAATGGCCCCCACAGTCACCAGATCTCAACCCAATAGAGCATCTTTGGGATGTGGTGGAACGGGAGCTTTGTGCCCTGGATGTGCATCCCACAAATCTCCATCAACTGCAAGATGCTATCCTATCAATATGGGCCAACATTTCTAAAGAATGCTTTCAGCACCTTGTTGAATCAATGCCACGTAGAATTAAGGCAGTTCTGAAGGCGAAAGGGGGTCAAACACAGTATTAGTATGGTGTTCCTAATAATCCTTTAGGTGAGTGTATATATATACTGCAATACTAATGAAACTGTTATTGACAGTTCTAGAAACCGACTTGCCCAATTTGCTCGTTGTAGTGTTGTAAAATGTCATAGTGTATAAATATCAGTATTTGTGATCCATAGAAACAGAAAAAGTCATTATATTCATTTGTTTCTATTTCTTTTTTTATTTACCAGAGACATTAATCAACATTTCAGGTTCCACCTCAGTGTAAATGTGCCAGAGTTCTATGTAGTGGCCTAATATCAGTAGGATGCTGCATCAAACTCTCTAGTACAAAACACTTTTAATAAAGTCAGTGAACTAATAATTGGCTATGAGGTGTGTGCCTCATCAAGAGTTGAACTTGGTGACTGTAGACCAGCCGGTATGAAGTCGTATCCACTCAAAGTAGTGAGCCACCTGTCAGAGAGAGAGAGAGAGAGAGAGAGAGAGCATGAAGTCAGCAGGATAACGAGAAGCTATATTTGTCAAGTGTGTAAATCCACTGTCTATATATTTACCTGTGTATAAACTCCAGGGAATCCCGGCTGACCACACCTCTCCCCCCAGCTGACCACGCCCCACAGGTAGGAAACTCCCAGTTCGTCCTCGCAGACCAGTGGCCCTCCGCTGTCCCCCTGGCAGGAGTCCACGCTGCCGTCCAGGTCGCCCGCGCACATCATGCCGGGTTTGAAGCGATCCTTGTAGAAGCTCTGGCAGTCGGCGATGAGGGACACGTTGGCCCACAGCAACACCTGAGACGCTCGGCCGTCTGTGAGCAAAGTCCTCAATATTTAAACACGAAGACTTTTTAATAAACAGAACGCCTGTTAGGCATCCGGCGGGCGGAGGAACACACCTGCGGTCCGGCCCCAGCCGGAGATGCTGCAGGTGTGGTTGGGCTGGAAGAGCTGGGCGGTCCAGGGCACGCAGACGGCGCTGATGGCCGGGTTTTCCTCCACGCACTTGTCCTTGAACGGCATCGTCTTCAGCCTCACCAGCGCGATGTCGTTCTCGTAGGTGCTGGCGTTGTACCTGCAGGTGTACAAATACACACCCTCGTTATTACCGTTTGTTATCATTGTTACCGTTGACGTTCACCGGCCTGGTGGTCCCTCAGGTGCATACATACTTCGGGTGGATGCGGATGTCTTCGACGGGGACGATATCAGTCGTGCCCTGAGCTCGAAACTTCTTCCAGAGAGAAAACTTCACCTTGAACGCAGACGGGTTGGGCCTGAAGAGGAGAGAGAGGCCAGAGAGTAGTACTAGTAGTACTACAAGTACTATAAAGCCATTACAACTTTCTTAGATACAACTATTGCTACTGCGTAATATACCACCATTCAAGTAAAAGTACAATATGTACCTCTGAGATGTAGTACAGTAAAACATATAACATGTACCTCTAAAGGGGTGTAGTACAGTATAAAGTACTATATGTACCTCTGAGGTGTAATACAGTATAAAGTACACCATGCACATCTGAGGTGTAGTACAGTATATAGTACACCATGTACCTCTGAGGTGTAGTACAGTATAAAGTACTATATGTACCTCTGAGATGTAGTACAGTATAAAGTACTATATGTACCTCTGAGATGTAGTACAATATAAAGTACAATATGTACCTCTGATGTGTAGTACAGTATAAAGTACACCATGTACCTCTGAGGTGTAGTACAGTATAAAGTACACCATGTACTTCTGAGTTGTAGTACATGTACACTACTTCCACTACTAACACTATTGCGTCATCATTGACCTCCCACCTGACGCAGTGAGCCGCCGTGATTACCCAGCATCCTCCGATGTAAGCGCCTCCGCAGTCCACCTTCCTGTTCTCCACCAGAGCGACCTGCCACTGGATCTGAGTCTAAAGGTACACAATGATGTATAATAATAAACATATTAACGTTACTGTAAGAGATGCTAATCACAGTGGGAAGCAAAGAGGCTGCTGGGAAATGTTGTGTTCCTCAAACATGAGGATGAAGGATACCTCTTCAAAGGTGCTAACGCTACATGAGCTAAATGTAGCTAGCGGTTGCAACATTGTATTCTTTTTGCTCTCCGGCTCACCGGGTTGGCCGGGACTCCTCCCACAACGCGCCTGAAGCGGCGGCTCGTTCGGTCCTTGACCTCCAGGTCGTCCACCGTGGTGGAGTTGGGGATCCCACAGTACAACCTGGACTCCAGGAGGGTCCGGTCAGCCTTCGTCTCTGGAGACACACACACACACACACACACACACACACACACACAGATAAATAGATACTTTATTAATCTCGTAAAGGGACTTTTTTTTTTGCCAGAGCAGCATTTGTACATAAAGGTTACGCAATAACATACAAAAAAGCACAATATATAAAATAATTAATAGAATATAATAATAATAAAAAAGCACAATATATATGAATATTCTTCGCTTTGCTTTTGCCGTAAAGGTCAATGTTACAGCGACGTACCGTTTTTGGGAGAGATGTACTCTGAAAAGAACACAAAACACAAAACACATGTCATGACATCACACCGACTAACAACAACAACCGATGAAGATACAAACTCCTCTTCCTCAGTTTCAGGTCTACTGTACTTGAGCGTTTGAGTTCTTTCTGCTTCACTCCTGGTTCTGTGGAGAAATAGAAATATAGAGTACAGTATATATATATATATATATATATATATATATATATATATATATATATATATATATATATATATATATATATATATAAAATATGAAGCACAAATACTGCAAACACAGTTGGTGGTGAAGTAAGACAACGACACAACGTCTGCAGCTCTGGGTCTGAGGTAACTGGTCTGAGGGAACTGGTCTGAGGTAACTGGTCTGAGGTAACTGGGCTGAGGTAACTGGTCTGAGGTAACTGGGCTGAGGTAACTGGTCTGAGGTAACTGGGCTGAGGTAACTGGTCTGAGGTACCTGGTCTGAGGTAACTGGTCTGAGGTAACTGGGCTGAGGTAACTGGGCTGAGGTAACTGGTCTGAGGTAACTGGGCTGAGGTAACTGGTCTGAGGTACCTGGTCTGAGGTAACTGGTCTGAGGTAACTGGGCTGAGGTAACTGGGCTGAGGTACCTGGTCTGAGGTAACTGGACTGAGGTAACTGGGCTGAGGTAACTGGACTGAGGTAACTGGGCTGAGGTAACTGGGCTGAGGTAACTGGTCTGAGGGAACTGGTCTGAGGTAACTGGGCTGAGGTAACTGGTCTGAGGTAACTGGGCTGAGGTAACTGGTCTGAGGTACCTGGGCTGAGGGAACTGGTCTGAGGTAACTGGGCTGAGGTAACTGGTCTGAGGGAACTGGTCTGAGGTAACTGGGCTGAGGTAACTGGTCTGAGGTACCTGGTCTGAGGTAACTGGTCTGAGGTAACTGGGCTGAGGTAACTGGTCTGAGGTACCTGGGCTGAGGGAACTGGTCTGAGGTAACTGGGCTGAGGTAACTGGTCTGAGGTACCTGGTCTGAGGTAACTGGTCTGAGGTAACTGGGCTGAGGTAACTGGGCTGAGGTACCTGGTCTGAGGTAACTGGGCTGAGGTAACTGGGCTGAGGTAACTGGTCTGAGGGAACTGGTCTGAGGTAACTGGGCTGAGGTAACTGGTCTGAGGTAACTGGGCTGAGGTAACTGGTCTGAGGTACCTGGGCTGAGGGAACTGGTCTGAGGTAACTGGGCTGAGGTAACTGGTCTGAGGTAACTGGGCTGAGATAACTGGTCTGAAGTAACTGGTCTGAGGTACCTGGGCTGAGGTAACTGGGCTGAGGTAACTGGGCTGAGGTAACTGGGCTGAGGTACCTGGGCTGAGGTAACTGGGCTGAGGTAACTGGTCTGAGGTAACTGGGCTGAGGTAACTGGGCGGTTTCTTTGACAGGAAGTGGAGCCTAAAGTAACCATCAAGGGGTAAACAGTTTCAGTGCTTTCCCAAAAGGTAAAGGAGGTAAATGGCGTGGAGCCGTGTCTCACTGTGTCTCGGTGACTCGTCCTCTCCGTCCAGACAGTCCACCTGTCCGTCTCCCACCGCCTCTTCAGGGACGCACACGCCCGTCCGGCAGCGGAAACTCGTGTTCCTGCATTCTGTCAACGACACGATGTTCACGTCAGGGAGCGACCGGGTCACGGAATCCACTCACAGGGTTGTGTGTTGTTGTTGTTGTTTACTTTTGCAGCACATCTCGTCGCTGTTGTCGCCACAGTCGTCGACGCCGTTGCAGGTCTGGTCCACGGAGACGCACTTCCTGTTGCCGCACCTGAAGCCGCACTCTGGAAGGAATGGCAGAAATATAAACAGACGTTTTCTCACAATTGCACCCTGAAACTCACGGAGAGGTGGTTGGACCAAATTATTCACTTTATATTCTTCCTTTGGGCAATATTATCAGAAAGAATCCATAAACGTTCATGGTTATGCAGACGATACTCCATTACATCTATTATAATGTCTATTACTATATATCTATTAAATCTATTATTATATATCTAGTTCATCTATTATTACACATCTATTATTATATCTATTATATCGATTATTATATCTATTATAATATCGATTATTATATATTATATATATATATCAATTATTATAGCTATTATTAAATATATTATATATATTATTAAATATATTATATCTATTATTTGATATATATTATTAAATATATTATTATATATCTAGTTTATCTATTATTACATATCTATTATTATATCTATTATAATATATATTATTATAAATTATATCTATCAATTATTATAGCAATTACTAAATATATTATATCTATTAGTTTATATCTATTATTACATCTATTATTATATATCTAGTTTATCTATTATTACATATCTATTATTATATCTATTATATCTATTATTATATCTATTATAATATCTATTATTATATATTATATATATCAATTATTATAGCTATTATTAAATATATTATATCTATTATTAAATATATTATATATATTATTTTATATATATTATTAAATCTATTATTATATATCTAGTTTATCTATTATTACATATCTATTATTATATATAATATCTATCAATTATTATAGCTATTATTAAATCTATTATAGCTATTATTAAATTTATTATATATATTATTAAATCTATTATATCTATTATTTTATATAGAAAAGAAAGAAAGAAACATGCACTTTATTAATCCCCTTGGGGAGATTCTTCTCTGCATGTGACCCATCCCTGGATAGGGAGCAGTGGGCAGCCCTGTGAGGCGCCCGGGGAGTAGTTGAGGGTTCAGTGTCTTGCTCAGGGACATGAGACATGTGAGCTATGGGGGGACTGGGGATCGAACCGACTACCTTGTGGTTGCGGGACGACCACTCATCCCCCTGAGCTACAGCCGCCCTAATATATACATATATTATTAAATATATTAAATATATTATTATACATATATTATTACATATATTATTATGTCTATTTAATCTATTATTATATCTATTATATCTATCAATTATTATATCTATTTGATCTAATCTAATATATATTATTTTATTTATTATTTATTATTATATACATTATTATATACATTATAATTTATATTATTTTGTATATTTCTATATATATTATATATTATTATATACATTATTATATGTATTATTATTTATATTATTTTGTATACTATTATATATATTATTATATACATTATTATGTATATTACTATTTATATTATTTTGTATACTATTATATATATCATTATATATATATATATATATATATATATATTATATACATTATTATATACATTATTATATATATTGATTATACATATGTATATTATTATTTATATTGATAGAACTCACCCCCCCCGCCTGTAATACATGTTTGTTTTCTTGTTGTTTGTTTTCTTTCCTATGTAACAAACACAATCTAAATAAGCCCCTCCCCCCTCGTGACATCATTTAAAGTCACAGCGTTAAAAAAGACTCCCTGAACAGCGCGTTGTCGACGTGGATCTTTGTTTCCCGCACAATAAACTCGACCGGAGGAAACAGGGAAACAGGAAGCTGACCGTGCGGTGCCGGTGCCGCCGCCGTGTGACACGTTGCCGTGGCGACATTCTTGTTGCGTCTCTTGTCGTAGATCACACACTCGGCGAGGGACGACTCGTAGCCCTGGCAACGGACGCTGACGCACTGGTTGGTGTCGTTGTTTACCTGGAAATAACTGGTCGTCGCCGCTCCGCTGAAAGGTCACACAAAGAGATATATATATATATATATATATATATATATATATATATACACACACATCCTGTAGGAGAAACTAGTCTCATGCATTGCTCAGGTGTGATTTTGGTTCATTCTTCCACACAAACAGTCTTCATATCTTGAAGCTTCTATGAACTCTGATCTTTAGTTCTTTGGATAGAAGTTCTCTTGGATTCTTATTGTTGTAAACATACTGATGTCATCGGTGACAGAAGGATTTCTAAACTTCAGAATGTTCCAGTGAGCATTGTTGGAGCCATAATCCAGAAGTGAAAAGAACAGAATTTCACCATAAACCGGCTAAGACCAGGAGGCGTCTTGAACCAACAAAGGCACCAAGTATTAAACACATTTCAGTCAGCGCGTTCAATACTTTATCCCTGTGTCATTCCATTTTATTACATGAAACTTAATTTCTGAAATTATGTTTGGTTTTCTTTGTATGTCTGGATCACTTGGGTTGTTACCGACATCTGGTGAACATTTCATATCAATAGCTCCTTTAGAAATATATTTACTGATTTGTTCAATACTTATTTTACCCACATATATATATATATATATATATATATATATATATATATATATATACACATATAAACACAGGTCTCCTCACAGTGGGTTCCCGCCGTCCTTGCAGGCCACGTTAGCGGCCGCCATGTTCCAGTGCTTCCGGCACACCAGCAGCTCCTCGCCGCCTCCGGGACTCCCGGCGTCAGGAAGGAAGACCGTGACCACGCCGGAGACCGGGTCCACCGCACTGCTGAACTTGGGACGACCCTCTGTGGTGACGGAGAGGAGGAGGAGGAGGAGGAGGAGGAGGAGAAGAAGAAGAAGAAGAAGAAGAAGAAGAAGAAGAAGAAGAAGAAGAAGAAGAAGAAGAAGAAGAAGAAGTAGTGAACTAGCAGTCGGGATGTTACGGAGATGAAGGCGCTGAATGTGACGACGACAAACCTTCGCAACCGCCCCCGAAGTGTGACATGGTGGGTCTCTTCCTCAGACAGGACAGAGCCATCACCTGGAGACACATTGAAGCATTGCAATCAGGTCTCAGAGAGAGAGAGAGAGAGAGAGAGAGTTTATACATAAAACTATATATATGGCCAGAGTGCAAAACCTCCGATCTGCAAAATTATCCAGGAAAAGTGGGAGAAAAAAATAAACATATATTTTTCTTTTGTGTGTGTGTGTTAAGTATTGGGTTCCCAACCCTCGTGTTGTCTTGGGGTCAAAATGACCCATCAACACACATATATATATATACACTCATACACGGGTCATTTTGGTTTAACGAATAGCATTCTGTAAGAAAACTACAATTTTGCTTAGTATTCTCAAAAAAAAAGCATTTTTCAGATGGGAGGTTTTGGAACGCGATGCCCGACCATCCGCTGGGGTGATGAGCCACCTGGCAGTAGGAGCGGTAGCTCCTGGAGTCCAGCCCACAGACCGGCGCCCCTCCCGCATCGGGACACATGTAGGGGGGTTTACAGGAGCAGCGTCCCTCGATGCAGCGCTCCCACGGACGACAAAACACCAGGTCACATGACGCACGCGTGAACCTGCCGCGCGTCAGAGACATAGAAACACACTTTATCACATGTCTTCTGCTTATTGTCACATTTGCTTTGCTGGAGACGGCAAAGGCACCAGGACCTCCGCTCTTAGGCTCAGTCTGTTGGACTCTTTCTGAGCGTCAGCAGACTGATGAACGACTCAATCAAAGAGAATGCATGAATGCAAAAAAAATACAAACAGAACAGAGCAGAAGACCCAAAGGCCGAAGCCCAGACCATCAAAACACACGTACTTCTTTTGCAGACACTCAGGCGGACCCAGAAACTCGTCTTCCTCGGGTGCTTTAGGGGTCGTGGGGGTCGGGGAGGTCGGGGGGGTCTGGGGGGTCACCAGAGGGGTTTCTATTCCTGGACTCTGTGGGATTTGGACTACCTGCTCCATGGGGTTTAGATTCTCATCATCTGAGGGAAACCTCTTCAGGAGCAACAGAAAAGAATGCAACAAAGTTACAAATACGGTTCTGCTCGTCTAAAGTGTTACGCAGACGATTCACACATTTATCTCTCAGCTCGTGTTGAACGCACTTCTTTTATCTTTGGTATCAGTATTTGGGTAAATGTATCTTATCTTACCAAAGTGACATGAGTTACTGCCATTCTCATATTAATAATATTTTACCTCAATGTCCATTGAGGTAAAATACATCAACGGTACATAATACATCATCATGTATATTAAACTGTAATATACACTATATATTTTTCTATACTAGACTTTGTTGTTTGCTGTTGCCTTTAATTGAACCAGATTCAAGGATATTAATCAATTTTTGCATCCCACTGTATTATATTTCTTAAACTGCAACTTTTATTCTATTTTTTTGCTTTTTGACTGTTTTTAATGTTTTAATGGTTGTTAAATCTTGTTTTCTTCTGCATTATGTTTTGATGCTTTTAATAGTTTTATGTGAAGCACTTTGAATCGCCTTGTTGTTAAAATGCGCTCTACAAATAAACTTAAGCGTTTATATGTATTCTGGAGCCAAACTCAAACATAAGCATGCAGCACAACACCGAGCAACATCCAACACAACGACACGGCCGGACATATGACATATGATCAAAACAAAAACTAATAACTCATAATAACTCACCGCTTCAGAGCTACGAACCAACAGAAACAGCAAGAAGACAGAAGCTCCCGCTGATCTCATCTTGTTTACAGACGAAGGTCCTGAAGGACGGAAGAGTAAACGACTCAGACGAGATAATAAAACGTATCGCACGGCAACAGCAGCAGAAACGAACGGAGAGATAGTTGTTCTGTCTGCAAAGGAGCGATGTGTCCACTGATGATGTCATCAATCAATCAATCTATCAATCATTAGCTCGGCTTGTCACTGTGGACACAGCCTATATTCCAGTAAGCACATGGAAACAAATACGTGGGCGGCGCAGTGACTCGGCACTGAAGGTCATAACTCTGCACTGAAGATCAGGAATCTGCGCTGAAGTTTGTGACTCTGCGCTGAAGGTTGTGACTTGGCACTGAAGGTCAAGACTTGGCGCTGAAGGTCGTGACTCGGCATTGAAGGTCGTGACTCGGCACTGAAGTTCGTGACTCGGCGCTGAAGATCGTGACTCAGCACTGAAGGTCGTGACTCAGCACTGAAGGTCGTGACTCAGCACTGAAGGTTGCAAAATGAACCCGGCTGTGTGTGCTTCATTCTCGAGTCGAGAATAAAAAGGTCAGGTGACTTGGAGACTCAAAGTTGTCCGGAAAGCATGAACCAATGAAATGTCCATGACACGTTCAGGTACTGCCCCCGCTGGTTTATGGGGACACGGACATTAAACAATACGTGTATTAATACCACGAGTCAAGTCAACATGTCTGCTGGACAGAACACATGGAAGTACAAATGAGTTAATGTTCAACATTGTGTCAATAAAAACAAAACGTTGCAAAATAGTCATGAACTCATCGGTCGGACTTCTGGGTTTTCCTGAATTTACACACAACCACAAAGATCACACGCACACACACACACACACACACACACACACACACACACAATCAATAGGATGAATCACTACGAGGGACATGCTCTGTGTGTGTGTGTGTGTGTGCGTGTGTGTGTGTGTGTGTGTGTGTGTGTGCAGGTGTATTCAAAATACAACATTTTAAATACATAATATACAAACTCGCCTTCTTTCTCTTCCTGCAAAACATTTCAATATTTGAAATTCAAGTCATAAATACATATCTATCAACATAAGATAAAACCTTATTAGAATTGTTATGCATTATTTGTGGGACAAAAGTACAAAGTAGGAAAGAGTGAAAATAAGTATTTCGTTAGCTAACAAAAACACGCTTGTTATAGATACAGAATTCGGCGTAATAGTTTATATATAGAAATAGTTTCTCTTGACGGTGTAGGGTTTTTAGAACGTAGTTTGTCAAATTTGGACTTTGCACAATGTAAAATGAGAAGTTGTTTGTGTGTACATTACAATGCATGAAAAATGATAATTAATAAGGGATATTATTATGAAGGATTTGTAATTGTATGCATATGAAGGTCACTTTAATTTACTGTGAAATGATTAATGTATGAATGGATGTTAGGTGCTGCATGCTGCATGTACTGTCGCTTTAAGGAATAGTAGTTCTCTTGTTCGCCTGAGGTGGCGGAGCTGAAGAATTGACTTTCGAGACTCTACCGGTCAGCAGAAGAAGAAGAAGAAGGGGCTCCGTCACTTTAGTGCGGGCAAATAGCGGGTTAAGCTGCAACCGGAGGTGTGTACGCCGGAATGTTAATGAGAGGGAGGGCTCTAGGCTCCATGGATGATATAAAGTTAACTGTATGAGGTACGAGCGGTCTCTTTTTCCGGCCACTAGCGACGGAGTGGACCTGCGTGTGCCCTGGGAGATCGCTGGTGGAGAAAAGGGAGCTCGATCGAAAGCATAAGCTGTCTGTTGTAGGGTTTTTAGAACCTAGATTGTCATTTTTGGACTTTGTACAATGTAAAATTAGAAGTTGTTGGGTGTACATTACAATGCATGGAATATGATAATTAATAAGGGATATTATTATGAATGACATGCATATGTAGGTCACTGCTTTTATTAATGATTAAAATGTTAGATGCTGCATGCACGGTCGCTTTAAGGAATTGTAGTTCTCTTGTTCGCCTGAGGGGCGGAGCTGGAGAACTGACTTCAAGAAGCCACCGAGGAAGACCGAAGAAGAAGAAGAAGAAGAAAAGGGGGGGGCTCTAAGCCCCCGAGGAGACAACACTAACGTTTCCTATACGAACAGCCTCTTTTCTGGCCACCACCGACGAAGGAGGAACTCCAGGCGAGAAGTGCACTGGTGGATTAGAAAACAGCTCGATCGATCGAAAGCATAACCTGTTCTATCATTTCACTTATTATTAAATATTCTTTCATCATAACTTTCGGACCTAGGACATTATTTCCCGCATCACTCCCAGAGTCATCAGAACCTATACTGTCTATCACTTTTTATTAAATATTCTTTTATCATAACTTCTTTGGACCCTGGACCTTATTCCCTGCATCCCCTCCCAGAATTTAAACCCAACAGTTTTGGTAGACCCCGTCGTGATTCTGCTGGAGTCTTGATGCAGGGTAAACCATTCGGATTTACCACGGGGATCTCCTCGCTCTACTCACGAGAGGCCTCAGCAAATAAAGGTATTTAAGGACCTGTTTGATCGAACCTTACATAGGTAGAAATAGGAAAATTAGTCGTGAGTGGGGGAGAGGCCGGTCAGACGTGGATTTTAAATTATTAGCGTGAAAACACGACATAGTATAATTGTTGAGAGTGAAATGATAGTCGGCTTATGTTTTGTATGTTATGTGTATGAAAGCTAGCAGTGTGTGAGAGTAAAGCTTTGTTTGAACGACAGAAAGCAGTGTTTGAGGAAGTTGGGAGACACGGGTTCCGCCGGGTCCTGCAAAGGCGGCTCTGTGTTTTTGAGTTGTACGTAAGATTGAATGTACTTGAGACTGAATGTGTAATACGTGCGGTTTGTAATAATTATATGTTGAATGAAAGACTGCGTGCGTTTTTGTAAAACGTGGTATCAGCTGTGTTTTGTGTAGATTTGTGTCTGAGAACGTGAGGACACGTGGGTGTAGCAGTGGGTGTAGCAATGGCGGCGATGCATGGCTGAATGCTTTTCTTTTTTCCTTTCTTTCTGAATATTCAAGCACAATTGATTCTAAATGAACTACCGCAATAGTTATATTACGCGGTATAGTATCACGTGTATAGGTGCAGATTTGCAGTAAGGTGCCAGAATTGTTCAGGTTAATAAGACCGTGCAGGCCTGTATATATGAAATATTTTACAGTAGGGATTACTGATACGGCATATGTTTAGAATTACGTTTTGAATCGGCAGATTCTTAATAGTCTCTAATACCCCGAGAATAACCCCTAGGATCTGAACATATGCACCATAAATTATAGATCTGAATAAGCCGAGAGCTGGGAAGCTACCTGCGGCAAGAAAGCTAGAAAACGAGGTTATAACTAATTAGAGGAGAATACACAGAAGTCAAGTTGTGAATGTGATAGACTGATTTGAAAAGCGAATAGAAAGTTGGAAGCAAAGGGGGAAGGTAAAAAACGTGGCACCTCATGTGCTAAGAGTCGAGGAAAGGAAACAGGAAAGGAGGGTACTTTATCTTAAATAATAGCGCCTCTAGAGGTTGGAGGGGTATTTCCTCACTGACACTGACACTCAAAGTTGGGGTAGAACAATAACAAGATTGTTTACACACACAGCTGACACATACTTCAAACAGCATAGATGCTAATGGTTTAAAACATTTACACATTATAAAGAATAGAGAGGATATTAACTATAGTTGTATATTAATAAACATTTTGGCAAATTAATAATTTTTCATTTTTTGAACAATTGTAGTTTTGTAAACATCATACTGGCATGCATTATTATTCAATCGCAGTGTGATATTGTGTTCCCTTTGGCCAGGTTGATTGCAGTGAACTTTTTTCCCTTTTACCAGCTCTGGCAGTGTGAAGCATTTTTTCCCCATAACTTTAACCAATTGTATTCCTCCAACTACACCACATTCGCACGTTAGACACATATTGTTTGTTATTTTATTTCTACATTTACATTTCCTTATATAAGCCAAAGTCAGCACCTGATTCTTCCAAGATGTCTAGTCCAATGAATACCCCAGCGTGGGTTAATGAAGCCTGCGATGCAGCCCTGAGAATGACGATCGACGAATTACAGGGAAAAGCAGACAGGAGACTGAGAAAACACATCAAAGCATGGCATGCTGAGGGTTTACTTGATGTAACAAGCCTGGAGGGGCCCACCAAGGAAGAGAGGATGGCACTGATAAAAGTGCTCGAGCTGAGAAACAGCGCAGCAAAGGACAGGCAGAAAGGGAAAGGATGGCATGCGTTCTCCTCAACGGCCGTGGCTAAATCCAATAAAGCCATCGTAGATGCACGATTACTGCTCCATGGCATGGCGCTAGTGGAGGTGCGCAACGGCTGGAGGAGCACAGAGGCCCTGCTGGAAGGAGTAACACCCCCAAATGTAAAACAACCACGGCCAGCGGAGGTAGCCTCTACACCACCATAGGTCCCTGGTCCCACCCCTTCCATCCATGCCGGCATTGAATTACCCCCGCCCTATAGATCCCAGATACAGGAACAAGTACTGGATGTGGCACACATGCTAGACGATCATGTCACGCGGACTAATCGTGCTGTGGGCATCCTCACAGCGCAAGTAGAGACCCTCTCCAAAACAATAGAACAGACAGCTAGAGATCTTTTACTGCTCAAAGTAGAGTTGGCAGGGAAAGATATCGCAGACAGAAGGCAGGAGGAAACTTGGGATGATGCCGTAACTCCACCTGCGAACCCAGCTCCGAGCCCTCCTACAAGCCCCTTCATCGAAAGAGCAGCCCTGGTCCATTCTACAAACTCCTTATCAGGCCCATTCCCGACACATTCTGAAAACTTTCGTCAGAACACTTCCCCGAACCCCAATTCAAACCTGTTTGCACAACCGAGCACCACACCATGGGAAGCAGGAGCCAGATTAAGGAATCAACCCATACCAAACTCCCCTCCATCTCAACAACAGCCCCTAAGCTTTGATTTCACTGGCAAAATATCCATGCCAGCAGAATTAATTGTAAATCGAAGTGCAGACCACTCCCAAGAGCAGCAGACTACAGGAAGAGTTCCGAGACGCAAGGAGAGGGACTACCAGGAAGGGCAGACATCAAGTGATCATGTGACCATGTGTGGCCATGGACCAGACGAGCCTCCCAGTTGCATTCCTAGAATAAGTTTCCATGCGTTTTAGGGCTGAAAATGTCCGCTCGACAGTGGCAGTCAATATTGGGATCGTCACCGCCAAACATGCCCATAACCGTGAGAAAAGCGTTGTCAGTAAATCCACCAGCAAGTCTGTTTCTCCTCCTTCAGCCATTGCGTGTTAAAAAACTACACCAAGCAAAACACTAAACATGTCATAACTTCTCTTATGTTTCAGACTGAACTCTTCTTACTACTACTGAGTTCTGCTAGCAGCTAGCTAGCTTTTTGTTGACAGAAGTCATGCTGGCCCACTGACCAATCACAGCACATGTTAGTGCTGACGTACTTCCAGGTCACCTTGGAGGTGCAGGCATGTCAAAGAATACGCCCAGCATGTCAAACTAAAGATCTGATTGGTTGAAGTCCATGACAATCACGATAACGTCCCCATGTACTTTAATCTGCAAAGGCTACCTAGAAGGCCTCTGGTCGCTCTTCTTCCATAGAGACAGGAGACAGGAGCTGTGCAATGAGAAAATAAGCTGATAGGGGAAAATAATTATAATACATGTTGTCTTCAAAAACAATTAAATTATAAAATAGCTATTCTGTTTAGGCCATCAGTGAAGGCTTGGCTGGCCCTGACGGCCCATATATATATATATATATATATATATATATATATATATATATATATATATATATATATATATATATACTGCAATACTAATGAAACTGTTATTGACAGTTCTAGAAACCGACTTGCCCAATTTCCTCGTTGTAGTGTTGTAAAATGTCATAGTGTACGGGACAAGGTGTCGAATACACAAGGCCCCTTTAAGAGAAGGGGCGTAACCCGGGTGACACGAGGGGGTTAACTCACTGCACACTGGAGGTCATTTTCAGTCGATTTTCTCGATTTGACATAATTTTCTTAGATTCACCTTTTAAGGCACTTGCATATAAGATATATACCCATGTTTTACATCATAAATTGCAGAACAATCTCAGCTATCTATATAATGAGGCACCATTGTCGTAAGGCAAAAGTGTAAAGAAAAAAACTTTATAATATGACACTAAAGCTGAAAAATGGAATCTCGATTTTTGGAAATTCTTCATATCGCTTGAAAAAACCTAACTTTACTCAGGTGGTGACTCTGTTTAGGTGATGGCAATTGGTTTACCAAAGGTTTTAGGTTCACAAAAGCAGTGAAATATATGAATAAAATGTTAGATACATGTAAATAAATGTCTAAAACTAAAGTTTTTATTATCGTTTTTTGAGTAGAAATATGGTCTTTCACAGCTTTCACCAAAATGATAAAAATGGGACTGAGAAATGACTTCATAGTGCAGATAAAGCTTCAGGGAGTGTGTGCAAATGAAAAACATTTTTTTTTTTTTTTAAATAAAAATATGTATTATAAAAAAAAAAGAAAATATGTACAGAATATATATTCAGAAATATAAAACAGAACAAAGACTAGACCATTTACAATATACAAGTATATATGCTTCAATGGCATATGCTCATGCCATGGCATGCCAGTCATGGAAACAGTTTCTGTTCAGCTGCAGGCAGAGGGGAACGTTACACGCCTCGCACTTCCACGCCGTGTCTTTTCTCACTTTCTTCATGCTGCAAAGCTCGCAAACCCTGCGACCCACCGTGGACTTAGTTGGAAGAACAGTTTGAAGAGTTCAATGGGTGTTGCTGTGGCACTGACATGTGGACCTGGTGTCCGGGCTGGAACTTGATGACGGGGGGAGCAGTGTCCGGGTCTTCATCCGTCCTCCAGGACAGCGTAGGTGCAGGTGGTGCACGTGCTGCTGTCTTTCTTGATCTGGCCTGAGGTGAAAGTAGTCGCCGGGCAGCACGCGCCCTGTTTGCTGGAGATGGTGTTTTTAGTCGTCGGTCAACGCGCTGCCTCTTTGCTGGCCAGGCTGGTCGGGGCGGCTGGTGCTCCTCTCTGTAAAATAAATCAATACTAGTCAGTTGAAAGAAAGATGACGTAACGATTGAGCAGAATGCTCCACATTGGATGTGTAAATATTATTCAGATCATGACTGTGGTAGTAATTTCAGCATAGGGCTCCGCATTGGATGTATAAATATTAGTGGTAGTAACGTGAAGCAGAGTGTTGTACAAAGCAGACTGTGTATAAACATTACTCAGATCATAACTGTGGTAGTAACGTGGACAGAGTATTGTACAAAGCAGACTGTGTATAAACATTACTCAGATCATGACTGTATAACGTGAACAGCAGTGTGCACCGCGTGGCTGGCTCTCGTGCTCTCCTGCACAGTGTACACATTACTAGTTTGCACCATGCAGCCTTACAGACACGTAACAAAGTTTAGTAACTACACTTACCCATCTTCCTCAGAAGAACTAAAGCCTTCGAGCTCTGACGACGACGCGTCGTCCTCCTCCTCGCTGGTCTCCAGAATCATGCGTTTTGCTTCCTCCGTGTTGAATCTCTTTGTCGTCATGATGTTGACTGAAAACTGTAGCGTGTGTACATGCTCAAGTGGGTTGTCCTTTTGAGATTTTTCTGAGTGTACATTGGTTGTTTAGTTCACGAAATGGCGACGGACATATGACTCAACAAATCACAGAGAAGGATTTTTTATTTTTATTTTTCAGCGTCAGATGACACACTGCTGCCCTTTCGCTTGCTTGATGATGTTAAAATTATGCTGGGCTCTGCCTGGGCAGGCACCCGGAAGCAGGAAGCCGTCTCTTTCCGCCAGACGTAAAATTATATTTTTGCGATGTATTATCGGGGTGCTGTGAATATTTTAGAAACTTAGAGAAAAGTTTCAAGTGTCACCACGCGAAACCGCGGGCTCAGTGGACGAAGGGTTAAAGGGCGCCTCGTCGTTTGTTTACTCGCTCCTATATTGGTGACCCTGGTCTCTACTGGACGTTTCCAGAGAGAAGATGACGACGCACGCGGTTTCACTCAAGCAGCCAGAGTTTTGGGAGTCGCAAGCATCGGTGTGGTTTGCTCAAACGGAAGCGCAGTTCGCCCTCAGAGACATTACAGCGGACGCTACAAAGTACTACTATGTCGTGGCGGCCCTCGGCAGTTCGACAGCAGGCAGAGTGGTGAGCATTCTGGAAGATCCGCCAGAGAGAGACAAGTACGTTGTTTTGAAAAGCATGCTGTTGAAGATTTTCGGACTGTCGGACCCTGAGCGGGCTCGCCGGTTGCTTGCGCTGAGCGGCCTCGGCGACAGCAAGCCGTCGGAGCTAATGGACAAAATGTTGGCTTTGCTAGGAAGACACAAGCCAGACTTTTTGGGACACGGTGCCTGGAGCTGGAGTTTATGGGGCAGCATTTTAGTTGGGACTTTGTCACTGCCAAAATTGCCGTTCCCCTGCTGGGCGCGAATTTTCTGTGCGCTTATGGATTATTGGTGGACGTCAAAGGCCGCCGCCTGATAAATGCTGTGACTTTTTGTTCTTACCCATGTACGCTAAGTGGAGCGGGCTCTACCAGGTTGACTAGCATGCTGACAGCGGCTGAGGAGTTTCTGCAGCTGCTGGCCAAGTTCCCGGACCTCACGCAGCCCACCTTCTCGTCCTCCACGGTCAAGCATGGGTGGAGCATCACATCTCTACCACCGGCCCACCGGTACATGCCCGGGCCCGGCGCCTGGACCCGGCAAAGCTCACCATCGCCAAGGCCGAGTTCGAAAACATGGAGCACCTGGGTATTGTTCGCCGCTCTAACAGTCCATGGGCTTCACCCCTGCATATTGCACCGAAGCCTGGGGGTGGGTGGCGCCCGTGCGGTGATTACCGCCGGCTTAACGAAGCAACAGTCCTGGACCGCTACCCGGTTCCACATATTCAAGACTTTTCTGCCCACTTGGTGGACAGTGTGGTGTTTTCGAAGGTGGACCTGATGCGAGGTTACCACCAGGTGCCCGTGCAGCCGCCAGACATTCCCAAGACGGCGGTGAGCACTCCGTTCGGCCTGTTCGAGTTCCTGAGGATGCCATTTGGCCTTAAAAATGCAGCACAGACTTTTCAACGCCTGATGGACACGGTACTGAGGGACCTGCCGTTCCTGTTTGTGTACCTGGACGACATCCTGGTGGCCAGTTCGTCAAGGGCCGAGCATATAGCTCACCTACAGATATTGTTCGACCGTCTCAGCCAGCACGGGTTGATCATCAACTCGGCTAAGTGCCAGTTTGGATTAACCACCATGGACTTTCTGGGACACCGCATCACGGAGGACAGGGCGGTTCCCCTCCCTTCAAAGGTGGAGGCGGTGAGTAACTTTGCACGCCCACTCACAGTGAAGGCCCTGCAGGAGTTTTTAGGGATGGTACATTTTTACCATCGCTTTATTCCCCGAGCAGCGCAATTGATGCGGCCACTATACGAAGCCCTGAAGGGCATGGCCAGCAGACAGGCGGTGGACTGGAACGAAGAGAGGGAACGGGCGTTTGTGGATGCTAAAAGGGCTCTGGCAGACTCAACGATGCTGGCACACCCATCACCTAAAGCTCCCATCGCCATCACCACAGACACTTCGGACTACGCGGTGGGCACGGTGCACGAACAGTGGGTGAAGGGGGCGTGGCAACCGCTCGCTTTCTTCAGTCGGCAGTTGCGCCCGAATGAACGGAAGTACAGCACTTTCGATCGGGAGCTCCTCGGCCTCTTTCTGGCCATTCGGCATTTTCGATTCTTGCTGGAGGCCCGGCAGTTCACCGCGTTTGTGGACCACAAGCCGCTGACATTTGCCATGGCAAAGAGAGCCGAACCATGGTCCGCACGCCAGCAGCGCCAGCTCGCCTTCATATCAGAGTTTACTACAGATCTGCAGCATGTCGCGGGCAAAGAAAACCTGGTTGCGGACTGTCTCTCCAGGGCCATCGCCGGGGCCGTCCAGTTGGGAGTGGACTATGACAAGATGGCCGCACAGCAGGTTGCAGTCCCAGGCGTTCAGGAATTGAGGACGGCAGAGACAGGGCTGCAATTGGAGGACGTTCCGTTTGGCGAGGCTGGCACAACTCTCCTGTGTGACGTCTCCACAGGCCAGCCACGGCCGGTGGTTCCCAACGGTTGGAGGCAACAGATTTTTGAGGCGATACATGGTCTGTCACACCCTGGCAAGCGGGCATCTCAGAAATTGGTGGCAGCCAAGTTCGTTTGGCATGGGCTGAAAAAGGATGTGCGAAAGTGGGCCGGGACATGTGTGGTGTGCCAGCGTGCTAAGGTCCACCGTCACATAAAAGCCCCATTAGCGCAGTTCTCGGTACCAGAGAGGAGGTTTGATCATGTGAATGTGGACTTAGTCGGACCTTTGCCCCCATCCCGGGGTTTCACACATCTCCTCACTACGGTGGACCGAACCACTCGCTGGCCAGAAGCTGTTCCGTTGTCGTCAACAACGGCGGATGAGGTGGCTCGGGTTTTTATTCAGACCTGGGTCGCCAGGTTCGGAGACCCAGCTGACGTCTCCTCGGACCGAGGCCCACAGTTTACCTCAGAGCTTTGGAATACTGTTGCAGGAAGCCTAGGGGTGAAGCTCCATCGCACCACGGCCTACCACCCGCAGGCTAATGGTTTATGCGAGCGGTTCCATCGCTCTATGAAAGCTGCCCTCCGTGCCAGCCTCAAAGACAGCGGGTGGGTGGATAGGCTTCCATGGGTCATGTTGGGCCTGAGGACAGCCCCCAAGGACGATCTGCAGGCTTCATCTGCCGAGCTTGTTTATGGACAGCCGCTGCGGGTCCCAGGGGAGTTTATCCCCGAAGTCACCGACCCTTGGTCTGCGACCCAGCAGCGGGAAGCGCTCCTGGAAAAAGCCAGGCTGTTCAGACCGGTGCCCACGTCGCAGCACGGCCTTCCACGGTCGTACGTCCCGTCCAGCCTCAAGTCAGCGGAGTACGTGTTTGTTCACCAGGACTGCCACCGGGGAACCTTTCAGCCCCCCTACGTCAGGCCATTCCGGGTGCTGGAGACGGGGGACAAGACCGGCAAGATCGACATGGGCGGCCGGCTGGAGTACGTGTCGGTGGACCGCCTTAAACCGCCGCATCTGGACCTGGACCAACCGGTAGGGTTGGCTGAACCCCCACAGCGCGGGTGGCCTCGTGCCCTCCCGCCTCCCCATGACAAGACCGGGAGGGTTCCCTCAACGGGGGTCCTGCCCCCGGCACCAGAGACACGGAGTCGGGCTGGTCGGCTGGTTCGGGCCCCGAGGTTTCTTGGGGGCTAGGTGAATTCTGGGGGGAGGCATGTAGGGGACTAGGGGTCGAATACACGAGGCCCCTTTAAGAGAAGGGGCATAAACCGGGTGACACGAGGGGGTTAAAGGGCACCAGGAAGTGAATGTGTGACATGTGGTTGGGAGGTAAATAAACGACCGCAACCTACGGCCAAAGGGAATACTCGCCTCGTCGTTTGTTTACTCGCTCCTACAATAGTGTATAAATATCAGTATTTGTGATCCATAGAAACAGAAAAAGTCATTATATTCATTTGTTTCTATTTCTTTTTTTATTTACCAGAGACATTAATCAACATTTCAGGTTCCACCTCAGTGTAAATGTGCCAGAGTTCTATGTAGTGGCCTAATATCAGTAGGATGCTGCATCAAACTCTCTAGTACAATACACTTTTAATAAAGTCAGTGAACTAATAATTGGCTATGAGGTGTGTGCCTCATCAAGAGTTGAACTTGGTGACTGTAGACCAGCCGGTATGAAGTCGTATCCACTCAAAGTAGTGAGCCACCTGTCAGAGAGAGAGAGAGAGAGAGAGAGAGCATGAAGTCAGCAGGATAACGAGAAGCTATATTTGTCAAGTGTGTAAATCCACTGTCTATATATTTACCTGTGTATAAACTCCAGGGAATCCCGGCTGACCACACCTCTCCCCCCAGCTGACCACGCCCCACAGGTAGGAAACTCCCAGTTCGTCCTCGCAGACCAGTGGCCCTCCGCTGTCCCCCTGGCAGGAGTCCACGCTGCCGTCCAGGTCGCCCGCGCACATCATGCCGGGTTTGAAGCGATCCTTGTAGATGCTCTGGCAGTCGGCGATGAGGGACACGTTGGCCCACAGCAACACCTGAGACGCTCGGCCGTCTGTGAGCAAAGTCCTCAATATTTAAACACGAAGACTTTTTAATAAACAGAACGCCTGTTAGGCATCCGGCGGGCGGAGGAACACACCTGCGGTCCGGCCCCAGCCGGAGATGCTGCAGGTGTGGTTGGGCTGGAAGAGCTGGGCGGTCCAGGGCACGCAGACGGCGCTGATGGCCGGGTTTTCCCCCACGCACTCGTCCCAGAACGGCAACGTCTTCAGCCTCACCAGCGCGATGTTGTTCTCGTAGGTGCTGGCGTTGTACCTGCAGGTGTACAAATACACCCCCTCGTTATTACCGTTTGTTATCATTGTTACCGTTGACGTTCACCGGCCTGGTGGTCCCTCAGGTGCATACATACTTCGGGTGGATGCGGATGTCTTCGACGGGGATGATATCAGTCGTGCCCTGATGTCGAAACTTCTTCCAGAGAGAAAACTTCACCTGGAACGCAGACGGGTTGGGCCTGAGGAAGAGAGAGGCCAGAGAGTAGTACTAGTAGTACTACAAGTACTATAAAGCCATTACAACTTTCTTAGATACAACTATTGCTACTGCGTAATATACCACCATTCAAGTAAAAGTACAATATGTACCTCTGAGATGTAGTACAGTAAAACATATAACATGTACCTCTAAAGGGGTGTAGTACAGTATAAAGTACTATATGTACCTCTGAGGTGTAGTACAGTATAAAGTACACCATGCACATCTGAGGTGTAGTACAGTATATAGTACACCATGTACCTCTGAGGTGTAGTACAGTATAAAGTACTATATGTACCTCTGAGATGTAGTACAGTATAAAGTACTATATGTACCTCTGAGATGTAGTACAATATAAAGTACAATATGTACCTCTGATGTGTAGTACAGTATAAAGTACACCATGTACCTCTGAGGTGTAGTACAGTATAAAGTACACCATGTACTTCTGAGTTGTAGTACATGTACACTACTTCCACTACTAACACTATTGCGTCATCATTGACCTCCCACCTGACGCAGTGAGCCGCCGTGATTACCCAGCATCCTCCGATGTAAGCGCCTCCGCAGTCCACCTTCCTGTTCTCCACCAGAGCGACCTGCCACTGGATCTGAGTCTAAAGGTACACAATGATGTATAATAATAAACATATTAACGTTACTGTAAGAGATGCTAATCACAGTGGGAAGCAAAGAGGCTGCTGGGAAATGTTGTGTTCCTCAAACATGAGGATGAAGGATACCTCTTCAAAGGTGCTAACGCTACATGAGCTAAATGTAGCTAGCGGTTGCAACATTGTATTCTTTTTGCTCTCCGGCTCACCGGGTTGGCCGGGACTCCTCCCACAACGCGCCTGAAGCGGCGGCTCGTTCGGTCCTCGACCTCCAGGTCGTCCACCGTGGTGGATTTGGGGATCCCACAGTACAACCTGGACTCCAGGAGGGTCCGGTCAGCCTTCGTCTCTGGAGACACACACACACACACACACACACACACACACACAGATAAATAGATACTTTATTAATCTCGTAAAGGGACTTTTTTTTTTGCCAGAGCAGCATTTGTACATAAAGGTTACGCAATAACATACAAAAAAGCACAATATATAAAATAATTAATAGAATATAATAATAATAAAAAAGCACAATATATATGAATATTCTTCGCTTTGCTTTTGCCGTAAAGGTCAATGTTACGGCGACGTACCGTTTTTGGGAGAGATGTACTCTGAAAAGAACACAAAACACAAAACACATGTCATGACATCACACCGACTAACAACAACAACCGATGAAGATACAAACTCCTCTTCCTCAGTTTCAGGTCTACTGTACTTGAGCGTTTGAGTTCTTTCTGCTTCACTCCTGGTTCTGTGGAGAAATAGAAATATAGAGTACAATATATATATATATATATATATATATATATATATATATATATATATATATATATATATATAAAATATGAAGCACAAATACTGCAAACACAGCTGGTGGTGAAGTAAGACAACGACACAACGTCTGCAGCTCTGGGTCTGAGGTAACTGGTCTGAGGTAACTGGGCTGAGGTAACTGGGCTGAGGTAACTGGTCTGAGGTAACTGGTCTGAGGTAACTGGGCTGAGGTAACTGGGCTGAGGTAACTGGGCTGAGGTAACTGGTCTGAGGTAACTGGTCTGAGGTAACTGGGCTGAGGTAACTGGTCTGAGGTAACTGGTCTGAGGTAACTGGGCTGAGGTAACTGGTCTGAGGTAACTGGTCTGAGGTACCTGGGCTGAGGTAACTGGTCTGAGGTAACTGGGCTGAGGTAACTGGTCTGAGGTAACTGGTCTGAGGTACCTGGTCTGAGGTAACTGGGCTGAGGTAACTGGGCTGAGGTAACTGGTCTGAGGGAACTGGTCTGAGGGAACTGGTCTGAGGTACCTGGTCTGAGGTAACTGGTCTGAGGTACCTGGTCTGAGGTAACTGGTCTGAGGTAACTGGGCTGAGGTACCTGGGCTGAGGTACCTGGGCTGAGGTAACTGGTCTGAGGTAACTGGTCTGAGGTACCTGGTCTGAGGTAACTGGTCTGAGGTAACTGGGCTGAGGTACCTGGGCTGAGGTACCTGGGCTGAGGTACCTGGGCTGAGGTAACTGGTCTGAGGTAACTGGTCTGAGGTAACTGGGCTGAGGTAACTGGGCTGAGGTAACTGGGCTGAGGTACCTGGTCTGAGGTACCTGGGCTGAGGTACCTGGTCTGAGGTAACTGGTCTGAGGTAACTGGGCTGAGGTAACTGGGCTGAGGGAACTGGTCTGAGGTAACTGGGCTGAGGTACCTGGTCTGAGGTACCTGGGCTGAGGTACCTGGTCTGAGGTAACTGGTCTGAGGTACCTGGTCTGAGGTAACTGGTCTGAGGTACCTGGTCTGAGGTAACTGGTCTGAGGTAACTGGGCTGAGGTACCTGGTCTGAGGTACCTGGGCTGAGGTAACTGGTCTGAGGTAACTGGTCTGAGGTAACTGGGCTGAGGTAACTGGGCTGAGGGAACTGGTCTGAGGTAACTGGGCTGAGGTAACTGGTCTGAGGTAACTGGGCTGAGGTACCTGGGCTGAGGTAACTGGGCTGAGGTAACTGGGCTGAGGGAACTGGTCTGAGGTAACTGGGCTGAGGTACCTGGTCTGAGGTACCTGGGCTGAGGTAACTGGTCTGAGGTAACTGGTCTGAGGTAACTGGGCTGAGGGAACTGGTCTGAGGTAACTGGGCTGAGGTACCTGGTCTGAGGTACCTGGGCTGAGGTACCTGGTCTGAGGTAACTGGTCTGAGGTAACTGGGCTGAGGTAACTGGGCTGAGGGAACTGGTCTGAGGTAACTGGGCTGAGGTAACTGGTCTGAGGTACCTGGGCTGAGGTAACTGGTCTGAGGTACCTGGTCTGAGGTAACTGGGCTGAGGTAACTGGGCTGAGGTAACTGGGCTGAGGTAACTGGTCTGAGGTACCTGGTCTGAGGTAACTGGTCTGAGGTAACTGGGCTGAGGTAACTGGGCTGAGGTAACTGGTCTGAGGGAACTGGTCTGAGGTAACTGGGCTGAGGTAACTGGTCTGAGGTAACTGGGCTGAGGTAACTGGTCTGAGGTACCTGGGCTGAGGGAACTGGTCTGAGGTAACTGGGCTGAGGTAACTGGTCTGAGGTAACTGGGCTGAGGTAACTGGGCTGAGGTAACTGGGCTGAGGTAACTGGTCTGAGGTACCTGGGCTGAGGTAACTGGGCTGAGGTAACTGGGCTGAGGTAACTGGGCTGAGGTAACTGGGCTGAGGTAACTGGGCTGAGGTACCTGGGCTGAGGTAACTGGGCTGAGGTAACTGGTCTGAGGTAACTGGGCTGAGGTAACTGGGCTGAGGTAACTGGGCTGAGGTACCTGGGCTGAGGTAACTGGGCTGAGGTAACTGGGCTGAGGTACCTGGGCTGAGGTAACTGGGCTGAGGTAACTGGGCTGAGGTAACTGGGCTGAGGGAACTGGGCTGAGGTAACTGGGCTGAGGTACCTGGGCTGAGGTAACTGGGCTGAGGTAACTGGTCTGAGGTAACTGGGCTGAGGTAACTGGGCTGAGGTAACTGGGCTGAGGTACCTGGGCTGAGGTAACTGGGCTGAGGTAACTGGGCTGAGGTACCTGGGCTGAGGTAACTGGGCTGAGGTAACTGGGCTGAGGTAACTGGGCTGAGGGAACTGGGCTGAGGTAACTGGGCTGAGGTAACTGGGCTGAGGTAACTGGGCTGAGGTACCTGGGCTGAGGTAACTGGGCTGAGGTAACTGGGCGGTTTCTTTGACAGGAAGTGGAGCCTAAACTAACCATCAAGGGGTAAACAGTTTCAGTGCTTTCCCAAAAGGTAAAGGAGGTAAATGGCGTGGAGCCGTGTCTCACTGTGTCTCGGTGACTCGTCCTCTCCGTCCAGACAGTCCACCTGTCCGTCTCCCACCGCCTCTTCAGGGACGCACACGCCCGTCCGGCAGCGGAAACTCGTGTTCCTGCATTCTGTCAACGACACGATGTTCACGTCAGGGAGCGACCGGGTCACGGAATCCACTCACAGGGTTGTGTGTTGTTGTTGTTGTTTACTTTTGCAGCACATCTCGTCGCTGTTGTCGCCACAGTCGTCGACGCCGTTGCAGGTCTGGTCCACGGAGACGCACTTCCCGTTGCCGCACCTGAAGCCGCACTCTGGAAGGAATGGCAGAAATATAAACAGACGTTTTCTCACAATTGCACCCTGAAACTCACGGAGAGGTGGTTGGACCAAATTATTCACTTTATATTCTTCCTTTGGGCAATATTATCAGAAAGAATCCATAAACGTTCATGGTTATGCAGACGATACTCCATTACATCTATTATAATGTCTATTACTATATATCTATTAAATCTATTATTATATATCTAGTTTATCTATTATTACATATCTATTATTATATATTATATATATATCAATTATTATAGCTATTATTAAATATATTATATATATTATTAAATATATTATATCTATTATTTGATATATATTATTAAATCTATTATTATATATCTAGATCATCTATTATTACATATCTATTATTATAGCTATTATAATATATATTATTATAAATTATATCTATCAATTATTATAGCAATTACTAAATATATTATATCTATTAGTTTATATCTATTATTATATATCTAGTTTATCTATTATTACATATCTATTATTATATCTATTATATATATTATTATATCTATTATAATATCTATTATTATATATTATATATATCAATTATTATAGCTATTATTAAATCTATTATATCTATTATTAAATCTATTATATATATTATTTTATATATATTATTAAATCTATTATTATATATATATTATTAAATCTATTATTATATATCTAGTTTATCTATTATTACATATCTATTATTATATATAATATCTATCAATTATTATAGCTATTATTAAATCTATTATAGCTATTATTAAATCTATTATATCTATTATTAAATCTATTATATCTATTATTTTATATATATTATTAAATATATTAAATATATTATTATATATCTATTATTACATATCTAATATTACATATACTATTATATCTATTGCAACTTTTAAAAAGGTGACTTGGAGACTCAAAGTTATTTTATATATATTATTAAATATATTAAATATATTATTACATATATTATTACATATATTATTATGTCTATTTAATCTATTATTATATCTATTATAATATCTATTATTATATCTATTATTATATCATTATATTATTATATTTATTATATCTATCAATTATTATATCTATTTGATCTAATCTAATATATATTATTTTATTTATTATTTATTATTATATACATTATTATATACATTATAATTTATATTATTTTGTATATTTCTATATATATTATATATTATTATATACATTATTATATGTATTATTATTTATATTATTTTGTATACTATTATATATATTATTATATACATTATTATGTATATTACTATTTATATTATTTTGTATACTATTATATATATTATTATATACATTATTATGTATATTACTATTTATATTATTTTGTATACTATTATATATATTATTATATGTATATATATATATATATATATATATATATATATATATATATATATTATGTACATTATTATATACATTATTATATATATTGATTATATATATGTATATTATTATTTATATTGATAGAACTCACCCCCCCGCCTGTAATACATGTTTGTTTTGTTGTTGTTTGTTTTCTTTCCTATGTAACAAACACAATCTAAATAAGCCCCTCCCCCCTCGTGACATCATTTAAAGTCACAGCGTTAAAAAAGACTCCCTGAACAGCGCATTGTCGACGTGGATCTTTGTTTCCCGCACAATAAACTCGACCGGAGGAAACAGGGAAACAGGAAGCTGACCGTGCGGTGCCGGTGCCGCCGCCGTGTGACACGTTGCCGTGGCGACATTCTTGTTGCGTCTCTTGTCGTAGATCACACACTCGGCGAGGGACGACTCGTAGCCCTGGCAACGGACGCTGACGCACTGGTTGGTGTCGTTGTTTACCTGGAAATAACTGGTCGTCGCCGCTCCGCTGAAAGGTCACACAAAGAGATATATATATATATATATATATATATATATATATATATACACACACATCCTGTAGGAGAAACTAGTCTCATGCATTGCTCAGGTGTGATTTTGGTTCATTCTTCCACACAAACAGTCTTCATATCTTGAAGCTTCTATGAACTCTGATCTTTAGTTCTTTGCATAGAAGTTCTCTTGGATTCTTATTGTTGTAAACATACTGATGTCATCGGTGACAGAAGGATTTCTAAACTTCAGAATGTTCCAGTGAGCATTGTTGGAGCCATAATCCAGAAGTGAAAAGAACAGAATTTCACCATAAACCGGCTAAGACCAGGAGGCGTCTTGAACCAACAAAGGCACCAAGTATTAAACACATTTCAGTCAGCGCGTTCAATACTTTATCCCTGTGTCATTCCATTTTATTACATGAAACTTAATTTCTGAAATTATGTTTGGTTTTCTTTGTATGTCTGGATCACTTGGGTTGTTACCGACATCTGGTGAACATTTCATATCAATAGCTCCTTTAGAAATATATTTACTGATTTGTTCAATACTTATTTTACCCACTATATATATATATATATATATATATATATATACACATATAAACACAGGTCTCCTCACAGTGGGTTCCCGCCGTCCTTGCAGGCCACGTTAGCGGCCGCCATGTTCCAGTGCTTCCGGCACACCAGCAGCTCCTCGCCGCCTCCGGGACTCCCGGCGTCAGGAAGGAAGACCGTGACCACGCCGGAGACCGGGTCCACCGCACTGCTGAACTTGGGACGACCCTCTGTGGTGACGGAGAGGAGGAGGAGGAGGAGGAGGAGGAGGAGAAGAAGAAGAAGAAGAAGAAGAAGAAGAAGAAGAAGAAGAAGAAGAAGAAGAAGAAGAAGAAGAAGAAGAAGAAGAAGAAGAAGAAGAAGAAGAAGTAGTGAACTAGCAGTCGGGATGTTACGGAGATGAAGGCGCTGAATGTGACGACGACAAACCTTCGCAACCGCCCCCGAAGTGTGACATGGTGGGTCTCTTCCTCAGACAGGACAGAGCCATCACCTGGAGACACATTGAAGCATTGCAATCAGGTCTCAGAGAGAGAGAGAGAGAGAGAGTTTATACATAAAACTATATATATGGCCAGAGTGCAAAACCTCCGATCTGCAAAATTATCCAGGAAAAGTGGGAGAAAAAAATAAACATATATTTTTCTTTTGTGTGTGTGTGTTAAGTATTGGGTTCCCAACCCTCGTGTTGTCTTGGGGTCAAAATGACCCATCAACACACATATATATATATATACACTCATACACGGGTCATTTTGGTTTAACGAATAGCATTCTGTAAGAAAACTACAATTTTGTTTAGTATTCTCAAAAAAAAAGCATTTTTCAGATGGGAGGTTTTGGAACGCGATGCCCGACCCTCCGCTGGGGTGATGAGCCACCTGGCAGTAGGAGCGGTAGCTCCTGGAGTCCAGCCCACAGACCGGCGCCCCTCCCGCATCGGGACACATGTAGGGGGGTTTACAGGAGCAGCGTCCCTCGATGCAGCGCTCCCACGGACGACAAAACACCAGGTCACATGACGCACGCGTGAACCTGCCGCGCGTCAGAGACATAGAAACACACTTTATCACATGTCTTCTGCTTATTGTCACATTTGCTTTGCTGGAGACGGCAAAGGCACCAGGACCTCCGCTCTTAGGCTCAGTCTGTTGGACTCTTTCTGAGCGTCAGCAGACTGATGAACGACTCAGTCAAAGAGAATGCATGAATGCAAAAAAAATACAAACAGAACAGAGCAGAGGACCCAAAGGCCGAAGCCCAGACCATCAAAACACACGTACTTCTTTTGCAGACACTCAGGCGGACCCAGAAACTCGTCTTCCTCGGGTGCTTTAGGGGTCGTGGGGGTCGGGGAGGTCGGGGGGGTCTGGGGGGTCACCAGAGGGGTTTCTATTCCTGGACTCTGTGGGATTTCGACTACCTGCACCATGGGGTTTAGATTCTCATCATCTGAGGGAAACCTCTTCAGGAGCAACAGAAAAGAATGCAACAAAGTTACAAATACGGTTCTGCTCGTCTAAAGTGTTACGCAGACGATTCACACATTTATCTCTCAGCTCGTGTTGAACGCACTTCTTTTATCTTTGGTATCAGTATTTGGGTAAATGTATCTTATCTTACCAAAGTGACATGAGTTACTGCCATTCTCATATTAATAATATTTTACCTCAATGTCCATTGAGGTAAAATACATCAACGGTACATAATACATCATCATGTATATTAAACTGTAATATACACTATATATTTTTCTATACTAGACTTTGTTGTTAGCTGTTGCCTTTAATTGAACCAGATTCAAGGATATTAATCAATTTCTGCATCCCACTGTATTATATTTCTTAAACTGCAACTTTTATTCTATTTTTTAGCTTTTTGACTGTTTTTAATGTTTTAATGGTTGTTAAATCTTGTTTTCTTCTGCATTATGTTTTGATGCTTTTAATAGTTTTATGTGGAGCACTTTGAATCGCCTTGTTGTTAAAATGCGCTCTACAAATAAACTTAAGCGTTTATATGTATTCTGGAGCCAAACTCAAACATAAGCATGCAGCACAACACCGAGCAACATCCAACACAACGACACGGCCGGACATATGACATATGATCAAAACAAAAACTAATAACTCATAATAACTCACCGCTTCAGAGCTACGAACCAACAGAAACAGCAAGAAGACAGAAGCTCCCGCTGATCTCATCTTGTTTACAGACGAAGGTCCTGAAGGACGGAAGAGTAAACGACTCAGACGAGATAATAAAACGTATCGCACGGCAACAGCAGCAGAAACGGACGGAGAGATAGTTGTTCTGTCTGCAAAGGAGCGATGTGTCCACTGATGTCATCAATCAATCAATCTATCAATCATTAGCTCGGCTTGTCACTGTGGACACAGCCTATATTCCAGTAAGCACATGGAAACAAATACGTGGGCGGCGCAGTGACTCGGCACTGAAGGTCATAACTCTGCACTGAAGATCAGGAATCTGCGCTGAAGTTTGTGACTCTGCGCTGAAGGTTGTGACTTCGCACTGAAGGTCAAGACTTGGCGCTGAAGGTCGTGACTCGGCATTGAAGGTCGTGACTCGGCACTGAAGTTCGTGACTCGGCGCTGAAGATCGTGACTCAGCACTGAAGGTCGTGACTCAGCATTGAAGGTCGTGACTCGGCATTGAAGGTCGTGACTCAGCACTGAAGGTCGTGACTCAGCACTGAAGGTTGCAAAATGAACCCGGCTGTGTGTGCTTCATTCTCGAGTCGAGAATAAAAAGGTCAGGTGACTTGGAGACTCAAAGTTGTCCGGAAAGCATGAACCAATGAAATGTCCATGACACGTTCAGGTACCGCCCCCGCTGGTTTATGGGGACACGGACATTAAACAATACGTGTATTAATACCACGAGTCAAGTCAACATGTCTGCTGGACAGAACACATGGAAGTACAAATGAGTTAATGTTCAACATTGTGTCAATAAAAACAAAACGTTGCAAAATAGTCATGAACTCATCGGTCGGACTTCTGGGTTTTCCTGAATTTACACACAACCACAAAGATCACACGCACACACACACACACACACACACACACACACACACACACACACACAATCAATAGGATGAATCACTACGAGGGACATGCTCTGTGTGTGTGTGTGTGTGCGTGTGTGTGTGTGTGTGTGTGTGTGTGTGTGTGTGTGTGTGTGTGTGTGTGTGTGTGTGTGTGTGTGTGTGTGTGTGCAGGTGTATTCAAAATACAACATTTTAAATACATAATATACAAACTCGCCTTCTTTCTCTTCCTGCAAAACATTTCAATATTTGAAATTCAAGTCATAAATACATATCTATCAACATAAGATAAAACCTTATTAGAATTGTTATGCATTATTTGCGGGACAAAAGTACAAAGTAGGAAAGAGTGAAAATAAGTATTTCGTTAGCTAACAAAAACACGCTTGTTATAGATACAGAATTCGGCGTAATAGTTTATATATAGAAATAGTTTCTCTTGACGGTGTAGGGTTTTTAGAACGTAGTTTGTCAAATTTGGACTTTGCACAATGTAAAATGAGAAGTTGTTTGTGTGTACATTACAATGCATGAAAAATGATAATTAATAAGGGATATTATTATGAAGGATTTGTAATTGTATGCATATGAAGGTCACTTTAATTTACTGTGAAATGATTAATGTATGAATGGATGTTAGGTGCTGCATGCTGCATGTACTGTCGCTTTAAGGAATAGTAGTTCTCTTGTTCGCCTGAGGTGGCGGAGCTGAAGAATTGACTTTCGAGACTCTACCGGTCAGCAGAAGAAGAAGAAGAAGGGGCTCCGTCACTTTAGTGCGGGCAAATAGCGGGTTAAGCTGCAACCGGAGGTGTGTACGCCGGAATGTTAATGAGAGGGAGGGCTCTGGGCTCCATGGATGATATAAAGTTAACTGTATGAGGTACGAGCGGTCTCTTTTTCCGGCCACTAGCGACGGAGTGGACCTGCGTGTGCCCTGGGAGATCGCTGGTGGAGAAAAGGGAGCTCGATCGAAAGCATAAGCTGTCTGTTGTAGGGTTTTTAGAACCTAGATTGTCATTTTTGGACTTTGTACAAATTAGAAGTTGTTGGGTGTACATTACAATGCATGGAATATGATAATTAATAAGGGATATTATTATGAATGACATGCATATGTAGGTCACTGCTTTTATTAATGATTAAAATGTTAGATGCTGCATGCACGGTCGCTTTAAGGAATTGTAGTTCTCTTGTTCGCCTGAGGGGCGGAGCTGGAGAACTGACTTCAAGAACCCACCGAGGAAGACCGAAGAAGAAGAAGAAGAAGAAGAAAAGGGGGGGGCTCTAAGCCCCCAAGGAGACAACACTAACGTTTCCTATACGAACAGCCTCTTTTCTGGCCACCACCGACGAAGGAGGAACTCCAGGCGAGAAGTGCACTGGTGGATTAGAAAACAGCTCGATCGATCGAAAGCATAACCTGTTCTATCATTTCACTTATTATTAAATATTCTTTTATCATAACTTTCGGACCTAGGACATTATTTCCCGCATCACTCCCAGAGTCATCAGAACCTATACTGTCTATCACTTTTTATTAAATATTCTTTTATCATAACTTCTTTGGACCCTGGACCTTATTCCCTGCATCCCCTCCCAGAATTTAAACCCAACAGTTTTGGTAGACCCCGTCGTGATTCTGCTGGAGTCTTGATGCAGGGTAAACCATTCGGATTTACCACGGGGATCTCCTCGCTCTACTCACGAGAGGCCTCAGCAAATAAAGGTATTTAAGGACCTGTTTGATCGAACCTTACATAGGTAGAAATAGGAAAATTAGTCGTGAGTGGGGGAGAGGCCGGTCAGACGTGGATTTTAAATTATTAGCGTGAAAACACGACATAGTATAATTGTTGAGAGTGAAATGATAGTCGGCTTATGTTTTGTATGTTATGTGTATGAAAGCTAGCAGTGTGTGAGAGTAAAGCTTTGTTTGAACGACAGAAAGCAGTGTTTGAGGAAGTTGGGAGACACGGGTTCCGCCGGGTCCTGCAAAGGCGGCTCTGTGTTTTTGAGTTGTACGTAAGATTGAATGTACTTGATGTGTAATACGTGCGGTTTGTAATAATTATATGTTGAATGAAAGACTGCGTGCGTTTTTGTAAAACGTGGTATCAGCTGTGTTTTGTGTAGATTTGTGTCTGAGAACGTGAGGACACGTGGGTGTAGCAGTGGGTGTAGCAATGGCGGCGATGCATGGCTGAATGCTTTTCTTTTTTCCTTTCTTTCTGAATATTCAAGCACAATTGATTCTAAATGAACTACCGCAATAGTTATATTACGCGGTATAGTATCACGTGTATAGGTGCAGATTTGCAGTAAGGTGCCAGAATTGTTCAGGTTAATAAGACCGTGCAGGCCTGTATATATGAAATATTTTACAGTAGGGATTACTGATACGGCATATGTTTAGAATTACGTTTTGAATCGGCAGGTTCTTAATAGTCTCTAATACCCCGAGAATAACCCCTAGGATCTGAACATATGCACCATAAATTATAGATCTGAATAAGCCGAGAGCTGGGAAGCTACCTGCGGCAAGAAAGCTAGAAAACGAGGTTATAACTAATTAGAGGAGAATACACAGAAGTCAAGTTGTGAATGTGATAGACTGATTTGAAAAGCGATTAGAAAGTTGGAAGCAAAGGGGGAAGGTAAAAAAACGTGGCACCTCATGTGCTAAGAGTCGAGGAAAGGAAACAGGAAAGGAGGGTACTTTATCTTAAATAATAGCGCCTCTAGAGGTTGGAGGAGTATTTCCTCACTGACACTGACACTCAAAGTTGGGGTAGAACAATAACAAGATTGTTTACACACACAGCTGACACATACTTCAAACAGCATAGATGCTAATGGATTAAAACATTTACACATTATAAAGAATAGAGAGGATATTAACTATAGTTGTATATTAATAAACATTTTGGCAAATTAATAATTTTTCATTTTTTGAACAATTGTAGTTTTGTAAACATCATACTGGCATGCATTATTATTCAATCGCAGTGTGATATTGTGTTCCCTTTGGCCAGGTTGATTGCAGTGAACTTTTTTCCCTTTTACCAGCTCTGGCAGTGTGAAGCATTTTTTCCCCATAACTTTAACCAATTGTATTCCTCCAACTACACCACATTCGCACGTTAGACACATATTGTTTGTTATTTTATTTCTACATTTACATTTCCTTATATAAGCCAAAGTCAGCACCTGATTCTTCCAAGATGTCTAGTCCAATGAATATCCCAGCGTGGGTTAATGAAGCCTGCGATGCAGCCCTGAGAATGACGATCGACGAATTACAGGGAAAAGCAGACAGGAGACTGAGAAAACACATCCAAGAATGGCATGCTGAGGGTTTACTTGATGTAACAAGCCTGGAGGGGCCCACCAAGGAAGAGAGGATGGCAAAACAATAGAACAGACAGCTAGAGATCTTTTACTGCTCAAAGTAGAGTTGGCAGGGAAAGATATCGCAGACAGAAGGCAGGAGGAAACTTGGGATGATGTCGTAACTCCACCTGCGAACCCAGCTCCGAGCCCTCCTACAAGCCCCTTCATCGAAAGAGCGGCCCTGGTCCATTCTACAAACTCCTTATCAGGCCCATTCCCGACACATTCTGAAAACTTTCGTCAGAACACTTCCCCGAACCCCAATTCAAACCTGTTTGCACAACCGAGCACCACACCATGGGAAGCAGGAGCCAGATTAAGGAATCAACCCATACCAAACTCCCCTCCATCTCAACAACAGCCCCTAAGCTTTGATTTCACTGGCAAAATATCCATGCCAGCAGAATTAATTGTAAATCGAAGTGCAGACCACTCCCAAGAGCAGCAGACTACAGGAAGAGTTCCGAGACGCAAGGAGAGGGACTACCAGGAAGGGCAGACATCAAGTGATCATGTGACCATGTGTGGCCATGGACCAGACGAGCCTCCCAGTTGCATTCCTAGAATAAGTTTCCATGCGTTTTAGGGCTGAAAATGTCCGCTCGACAGTGGCAGTCGATATTGGGATCGTCACCGCCAAACATGCCCATAACCGTGAGAAAAGCGTTGTCAGTAAATCCACCAGCAAGTCTGTTTCTCCTCCTTCAGCCATTGCGTGTTAAAAAACTACACCAAGCAAAACACTAAACATGTCATAACTTCTCTTATGTTTCAGACTGAACTCTTCTTACTACTACTGAGTTCTGCTAGCAGCTAGCTAGCTTTTTGTTGACAGAAGTCATGCTGGCCCACTGACCAATCACAGCACATGTTAGTGCTGACGTACTTCCAGGTCACCTTGCAGGTGCAGGCATGTCAAAGAATACGCCCAGCATGTCAAACTAAAGATCTGATTGGTTGAAGTCCATGACAATCACGATAACGTCCCCATGTACTTTAATCTGCAAAGGCTACCTAGAAGGCCTCTGGTCGCTCTTCTTCCATAGAGACAGGAGACAGGAGCTGTGCAATGAGAAAATAAGCTGATAGGGGAAAATAATTATAATACATGTTGTCTTCAAAAACAATTAAATTATAAAATAGCTATTCTGTTTAGGCCATCAGTGAAGGCTTGGCTGGCCCTGACGGCCCATATATATATATATATATATATATATATATATATATATATATATATATATATATATACTGCAATACTAATGAAACTGTTATTGACAGTTCTAGAAACCGACTTGCCCAATTTCCTCGTTGTAGTGTTGTAAAATGTCATAGTGTACGGGACAAGGGGTCGAATACACAAGGCCCCTTTAAGAGAAGGGGCGTAACCCGGGTGACACGAGGGGGTTAAAGGGCGCCTCGTCGTTTGTTTACTCGCTCCTATATTGGTGACCCTGGTCTCTACTGGACGTTTCCAGAGAGAAGATGACGACGCACGCGGTTTCACTCAAGCAGCCAGAGTTTTGGGAGTCGCAAGCATCGGTGTGGTTTGCTCAAACGGAAGCGCAGTTCGCCCTCAGAGACATTACAGCGGACGCTACAAAGTACTACTATGTCGTGGCGGCCCTCGGCAGTTCGACAGCAGGCAGAGTGGTGAGCATTCTGGAAGATCCGCCAGAGAGAGACAAGTACGTTGTTTTGAAAAGCATGCTGTTGAAGATTTTCGGACTGTCGGACCCTGAGCGGGCTCGCCGGTTGCTTGCGCTGAGCGGCCTCGGCGACAGCAAGCCGTCGGAGTTAATGGACAAAATGTTGGCTTTGCTAGGAAGACACAAGCCAGACTTTTTGGGACACGGTGCCTGGAGCTGGAGCTTATGGGGCAGCATTTTAGTTGGCACTTTGTCACTGCCAAAATTGCCGTTCCCCTGCTGGGCGCGAATTTTCTGTGCGCTTATGGATTATTGGTGGACGTCAAAGGCCGCCGCCTGATAAATGCTGTGACTTTTTGTTCTTACCCATGTACGCTAAGTGGAGCGGGCTCTACCAGGTTGACTAGCATGCTGACAGCGGCTGAGGAGTTTCTGCAGCTGCTGGCCAAGTTCCCGGACCTCACGCAGCCCACCTTCTCGTCCTCCACGGTCAAGCATGGGTGGAGCATCACATCTCTACCACCGGCCCACCGGTACATGCCCGGGCCCGGCGCCTGGACCCGGCAAAGCTCACCATCGCCAAGGCCGAGTTCGAAAACATGGAGCACCTGGGTATTGTTCGCCGCTCTAACAGTCCATGGGCTTCACCCCTGCATATTGCACCGAAGCCTGGGGGTGGGTGGCGCCCGTGCGGTGATTACCGCCGGCTTAACGAAGCAACAGTCCTGGACCGCTACCCGGTTCCACATATTCAAGACTTTTCTGCCCACTTGGTGGACAGTGTGGTGTTTTCGAAGGTGGACCTGATGCGAGGTTACCACCAGGTGCCCGTGCAGCCGCCAGACATTCCCAAGACGGCGGTGAGCACTCCGTTCGGCCTGTTCGAGTTCCTGAGGATGCCATTTGGCCTTAAAAATGCAGCACAGACTTTTCAACGCCTGATGGACACGGTACTGAGGGACCTGCCGTTCCTGTTTGTGTACCTGGACGACATCCTGGTGGCCAGTTCGTCAAGGGCCGAGCATATAGCTCACCTACAGATATTGTTCGACCGTCTCAGCCAGCACGGGTTGATCATCAACTCGGCTAAGTGCCTGTTTGGATTAACCACCATGGACTTTCTGGGACACCGCATCACGGAGGACAGGGCGGTTCCCCTCCCTTCAAAGGTGGAGGCGGTGAGTAACTTTGCACGCCCACTCACAGTGAAGGCCCTGCAGGAGTTTTTAGGGATGGTACATTTTTACCATCGCTTTATTCCCCGAGCAGCGCAATTGATGCGGCCACTATACGAAGCCCTGAAGGGCATGGCCAGCAGACAGGCGGTGGACTGGAACGAAGAGAGGGAACGGGCGTTTGTGGATGCTAAAAGGGCTCTGGCAGACTCAACGATGCTGGCACACCCATCACCTAAAGCTCCCATCGCCATCACCACAGACACTTCGGACTACGCGGTGGGCACGGTGCACGAACAGTGGGTGAAGGGGGCGTGGCAACCGCTCGCTTTCTTCAGTCGGCAGTTGCGCCCGAATGAACGGAAGTACAGCACTTTCGATCGGGAGCTCCTCGGCCTCTTTCTGGCCATTCGGCATTTTCGATTCTTGCTGGAGGCCCGGCAGTTCACCGCGTTTGTGGACCACAAGCCGCTGACATTTGCCATGGCAAAGAGAGCCGAACCATGGTCCGCACGCCAGCAGCGCCAGCTCGCCTTCATATCAGAGTTTACTACAGATCTGCAGCATGTCAGATCTGCAGCATGTCGCGGGCAAAGAAAACCTGGTTGCGGACTGTATCTCCAGGGCCATCGCCGGGGCCGTCCAGTTGGGAGTGGACTATGACAAGATGGCCGCACAGCAGGTTGCAGACCCAGGCGTTCAGGAATTGAGGACGGCAGAGACAGGGCTGCAATTGGAGGACGTTCCGTTTGGCGAGGCTGGCACAACTCTCCTGTGTGACGTCTCCACAGGCCAGCCACGGCCGGTGGTTCCCAACGGTTGGAGGCAACAGATTTTTGAGGCGATACATGGTCTGTCACACCCTGGCAAGCGGGCATCTCAGAAATTGGTGGCAGCCAAGTTCGTTTGGCATGGGCTGAAAAAGGATGTGCGAAAGTGGGCCGGGACATGTGTGGTGTGCCAGCGTGCTAAGGTCCACCGTCACATAAAAGCCCCATTAGCGCAGTTCTCGGTACCAGAGAGGAGGTTTGATCATAGTCTAAAGGACTTAGTCGGACCTTTGCCCCCATCCCGGGGTTTCACACATCTCCTCACTACGGTGGACCGAACCACTCGCTGGCCAGAAGCTGTTCCGTTGTCGTCAACAACGGCGGATGAGGTGGCTCGGGTTTTTATTCAGACCTGGGTCGCCAGGTTCGGAGACCCAGCTGACGTCTCCTCGGACCGAGGCCCACAGTTTACCTCAGAGCTTTGGAATACTGTTGCAGGAAGCCTAGGGGTGAAGCTCCATCGCACCACGGCCTACCACCCGCAGGCTAATGGTTTATGCGAGCGGTTCCATCGCTCTATGAAAGCTGCCCTCCGTGCCAGCCTCAAAGACAGCGGGTGGGTGGATAGGCTTCCATGGGTCATGTTGGGCCTGAGGACAGCCCCCAAGGACGATCTGCAGGCTTCATCTGCCGAGCTTGTTTATGGACAGCCGCTGCGGGTCCCAGGGGAGTTTATCCCCGAAGTCACCGACCCTTGGTCTGCGACCCAGCAGCGGGAAGCGCTCCTGGAAAAAGCCAGGCTGTTCAGACCGGTGCCCACGTCGCAGCACGGCCTTCCACGGTCGTACGTCCCGTCCAGCCTCAAGTCAGCGGAGTACGTGTTTGTTCACCAGGACCTTTCAGCCCCCCTACGTCAGGCCATTCCGGGTGCTGGAGACTGGGGACAAGACCTGCAAGATCGACATGGGCGGCCGGCTGGAGTACGTGTCGGTGGACCGCCTTAAACCGCCGCATCTGGACCTGGACCAACCGGTAGGGTTGGCTGAACCCCCACAGCGCGGGTGGCCTCGTGCCCTCCCGCCTCCCCATGACAAGACCGGGAGGGTTCCCTCAACGGGGGTCCTGCCCCCGGCACCAGAGACACGGAGTCGGGCTGGTCGGCTGGTTCGGGCCCCGAGGTTTCTTGGGGGCTAGGTGAATTCTGGGGGGAGGCATGTAGGGGACTAGGGGTCGAATACACGAGGCCCCTTTAAGAGAAGGGGCGTAAACCGGGTGACACGAGGGGGTTAAAGGGCACCAGGAAGTGAATGTGTGACATGTGGTTGGGAGGTAAATAAACGACCGCAACCTACGGCCAAAGGGAATACTCGCCTCGTCGTTTGTTTACTCGCTCCTACAATAGTGTATAAATATCAGTATTTGTGATCCATAGAAACAGAAAAAGTCATTATATTCATTTGTTTCTATTTCTTTTTTTATTTACCAGAGACATTAATCAACATTTCAGGTTCCACCTCAGTGTAAATGTGCCTGTGTTCTATTTAGTGGCCTAATATCAGTAGGATGCTGCATCAAACTCTCTAGTACAAAACACTTTTAATAAAGTCAGTGAACTAATAATCGGCTATGAGGTGTGTGCCTCATCAAGAGTTGAACTTGGTGACTGTAGACCAGCCGGTATGAAGTCGTATCCACTCAAAGTAGTGAGCCACCTGTCAGAGAGAGAGAGAGAGAGAGAGAGAGAGCATGAAGTCAGCAGGATAACGAGAAGCTATATTTGTCAAGTGTGTAAATCCACTGTCTATATATTTACCTGTGTATAAACTCCAGGGAATCCCGGCTGACCACACCTCTCCCCCCAGCTGACCACGCCCCACAGGTAGGAAACTCCCAGTTCGTCCTCGCAGACCAGTGGCCCTCCGCTGTCCCCCTGGCAGGAGTCCACGCTGCCGTCCAGGTCGCCCGCGCACATCATGCCGGGTTTGAAGCGATCCTTGTAGATGCTCTGGCAGTCGGCGATGAGGGACACGTTGGCCCACAGCAACACCTGAGACGCTCGGCCGTCTGTGAGCAAAGTCCTCAATATTTAAACACGAAGACTTTTTAATAAACAGAACGCCTGTTAGGCATCCGGCGGGCGGAGGAACACACCTGCGGTCCGGCCCCAGCCGGAGATGCTGCAGGTGTGGTTGGGCTGGAAGAGCTGGGCGGTCCAGGGCACGCAGACGGCGCTGATGGCCGGGTTTTCCCCCACGCACTTGTCCCAGAACGGCAACGTCTTCAGCCTCACCAGCGCGATGTTGTTCTCGTAGGTGCTGGCGTTGTACCTGCAGGTGTACAAATACACCCCCTCGTTATTACCGTTTGTTATCATTGTTACCGTTGACGTTCACCGGCCTGGTGGTCCCTCAGGTGCATACATACTTCGGGTGGATGCGGATGTCTTCGACGGGGATGATATCAGTCGTGCCCTGATCTCGAAACTTCTTCCAGAGAGAAAACTTCACCTTGAACGCAGACGGGTTGGGCCTGAGGAAGAGAGAGGCCAGAGAGTAGTACTAGTAGTACTACAAGTACTATAAAGCCATTACAACTTTCTTAGATACAACTATTGCTACTGCGTAATATACCACCATTCAAGTAAAAGTACAATATGTACCTCTGAGATGTAGTACAGTAAAACATATAACATGTACCTCTAAAGGGGTGTAGTACAGTATAAAGTACTATATGTACCTCTGAGGTGTAGTACAGTATAAAGTACACCATGCACATCTGAGGTGTAGTACAGTATATAGTACACCATGTACCTCTGAGGTGTAGTACAGTATAAAGTACTATATGTACCTCTGAGATGTAGTACAGTATAAAGTACTATATGTACCTCTGAGATGTAGTACAATATAAAGTACAATATGTACCTCTGATGTGTAGTACAGTATAAAGTACACCATGTACTTCTGAGTTGTAGTACATGTACACTACTTCCACTACTAACACTATTGCGTCATCATTGACCTCCCACCTGACGCAGTGAGCCGCCGTGATTACCCAGCATCCTCCGATGTAAGCGCCTCCGCAGTCCACCTTCCTGTTCTCCACCAGAGCGACCTGCCACTGGATCTGAGTCTAAAGGTACACAATGATGTATAATAATAAACATATTAACGTTACTGTAAGAGATGCTAATCACAGTGGGAAGCAAAGAGGCTGCTGGGAAATGTTGTGTTCCTCAAACATGAGGATGAAGGATACCTCTTCAAAGGTGCTAACGCTACATGAGCTAAATGTAGCTAGCGGTTGCAACATTGTATTCTTTTTGCTCTCCGGCTCACCGGGTTGGCCGGGACTCCTCCCACAACGCGCCTGAAGCGGCGGCTCGTTCGGTCCTTGACCTCCAGGTCGTCCACCGTGGTGGAGTTGGGGATCCCACAGTACAACCTGGACTCCAGGAGGGTCCGGTCAGCCTTCGTCTCTGGAGACACACACACACACACACACACACACACACACACACACACACACACACACACACACACACAGATAAATAGATACTTTATTAATCTCGTAAAGGGACTTTTTTTTTTGCCAGAGCAGCATTTGTACATAAAGGTTACGCAATAACATACAAAAAAGCACAATATATAAAATTATTAATAAAATATAATAATAATAAAAAAGCACAATATTTATGAATATTCTTCGCTTTGCTTTTGCCGTAAAGGTCAATGTTACGGCGACGTACCGTTTTTGGGAGAGATGTACTCTGAAAAGAACACAAAACACAAAACACATGTCATGACATCACACCGACTAACAACAACAACCGATGAAGATACAAACTCCTCTTCCTCAGTTTCAGGTCTACTGTACTTGAGCGTTTGAGTTCTTTCTGCTTCACTCCTGGTTCTGTGGAGAAATAGAAATATAGAGTACAATATATATATATATATATATATATATATATATATATATATATAAAATATGAAGCACAAATACTGCAAACACAGCTGGTGGTGAAGTAAGACAACGACACAACGTCTGCAGCTCTGGGGCTGAGGTAACTGGTCTGAGGTAACTGGGCTGAGGTAACTGGTCTGAGGTAACTGGGCTGAGGTACCTGGGCTGAGGTACCTGGGCTGAGGTAACTGGGCTGAGGTACCTGGGCTGAGGTACCTGGGCTGAGGTAACTGGTCTGAGGTAACTGGTCTGAGGTAACTGGGCTGAGGTACCTGGGCTGAGGTAACTGGGCTGAGGTAACTGGGCTGAGGTACCTGGTCTGAGGTAACTGGGCTGAGGTAACTGGGCTGAGGTAACTGGGCTGAGGTACCTGGTCTGAGGTAACTGGGCTGAGGTAACTGGGCTGAGGTAACTGGTCTGAGGTAACTGGTCTGAGGTAACTGGTCTGAGGTAACTGGGCTGAGGTACCTGGGCTGAGGTAACTGGTCTGAGGTAACTGGTCTGAGGTACCTGGTCTGAGGTAACTGGGCTGAGGTAACTGGTCTGAGGTAACTGGTCTGAGGTACCTGGGCTGAGGTAACTGGGCTGAGGTACCTGGGCTGAGGTAACTGGGCTGAGGTACCTGGTCTGAGGTAACTGGGCTGAGGTAACTGGTCTGAGGTAACTGGTCTGAGGTACCTGGGCTGAGGTAACTGGGCTGAGGTACCTGGTCAGAGGTAACTGGGCTGAGGTACCTGGGCTGAGGTAACTGGGCTGAGGTAACTGGGCTGAGGTACCTGGGCTGAGGTAACTGGGCTGAGGTAACTGGGCTGAGGTACCTGGGCTGAGGTAACTGGGCTGAGGTAACTGGGCTGAGGTAACTGGTCTGAGGTAACTGGGCTGAGGTACCTGGGCTGAGGTAACTGGGCTGAGGTACCTGGGCTGAGGTAACTGGTCTGAGGTAACTGGGCTGAGGTACCTGGGCTGAGGTAACTGGGCTGAGGTAACTGGTCTGAGGTAACTGGGCTGAGGTACCTGGGCTGAGGTAACTGGGCTGAGGTAACTGGGCTGAGGTAACTGGGCTGAGGTACCTGGGCTGAGGTAACTGGTCTGAGGTAACTGGGCTGAGGTACCTGGGCTGAGGTAACTGGTCTGAGGTAACTGGTCTGAGGTAACTGGGCTGAGGTACCTGGGCTGAGGTACCTGGGCTGAGGTAACTGGGCTGAGGTAACTGGGCTGAGGTAACTGGGCTGAGGTAACTGGGCGGTTTCTTTGACAGGAAGTGGAGCCTAAAGTAACCATCAAGGGGTAAACAGTTTCAGTGCTTTCCCAAAAGGTAAAGGAGGTAAATGGCGTGGAGCCGTGTCTCACTGTGTCTCGGTGACTCGTCCTCTCCGTCCAGACAGTCCACCTGTCCGTCTCCCACCGCCTCTTCAGGGACGCACACGCCCGTCCGGCAGCGGAAACTCGTGTTCCTGCATTCTGTCAACGACACGATGTTCACGTCAGGGAGCGACCGGGTCACGGAATCCACTCACAGGGTTGTGTGTTGTTGTTGTTGTTTACTTTTGCAGCACATCTCGTCGCTGTTGTCGCCACAGTCGTCGACGCCGTTGCAGGTCTGGTCCACGGAGACGCACTTCCTGTTGCCGCACCTGAAGCCGCACTCTGGAAGGAATGGCAGAAATATAAACAGACGTTTTCTCACAATTGCACCCTGAAACTCACGGAGAGGTGGTTGGACCAAATTATTCACTTTATATTCTTCCTTTGGGCAATATTATCAGAAAAAATCCATAAACGTTCATGGTTATGCAGACGATACTCCATTACATCTATTATAATGTCTATTACTATATATCTATTAAATCTATTATTATATATCTAGTTTATCTATTATTACATATCTATTATTATATATTATATATATATCAATTATTATAGCTATTATTAAATATATTATATATATTATTAAATATATTATATCTATTATTTGATATATATTATTAAATCTATTATTATATATCTAGTTCATCTATTATTACATATCTATTATTATAGCTATTATAATATATATTATTATAAATTATATCTATCAATTATTATAGCAATTACTAAATATATTATATCTATTAGTTTATATCTATTATTACATCTATTATTATATATCTAGTTTATCTATTATTACATATCTATTATTATATCTATTATATCTATTATTATATCTATTATAATATCTATTATTATATATTATATATATATCAATTATTATAGCTATTATTAAATATATTATATCTATTATTAAATCTATTATATATATTATTTTATATATATTATTAAATCTATTATTATATATATATTATTAAATCTATTATTATATATCTAGTTTATCTATTATTACATATCTATTATTATATATAATATCTATCAATTATTATAGCTATTATTAAATCTATTATAGCTATTATTAAATCTATTATATCTATTATTAAATCTATTATATCTATTATTTTATATATATTATTAAATATATTAAATATATTATTATATATATATTATTACATATATTATTACATATATTATTATGTCTATTTAATCTATTATTATATCTATTATAATATCTATTATTATATCTATTATTATATCATTATATTATTATATTTATTATATCTATCAATTATTATATCTATTTGATCTAATCTAATATATATTATTTTATTTATTATTTATTATTATATACATTATTATATACATTATAATTTATATTATTTTGTATATTTCTATATATATTATATATTATTATATACATTATTATATGTATTATTATTTATATTATTTTGTATACTATTATATATATTATTATATACATTATTATGAATATTACTATTTATATTATTTTGTATACTATTATATATATTATTATATACATTATTATGTATATTACTATTTATATTATTTTGTATACTATTATATATATTATTATATGTATATATATATATATATATATTATGTACATTATTATATACATTATTATATATATTGATTATACATATGTATATTATTATTTATATTGATAGAACTCACCCCCCCGCCTGTAATACATGTTTGTTTTCTTGTTGTTTGTTTTCTTTCCTATGTAACAAACACAATCTAAATAAGCCCCTCCCCCCTCGTGACATCATTTAAAGTCACAGCGTTAAAAAAGACTCCCTGAACAGCGCGTTGTCGACGTGGATCTTTGTTTCCCGCACAATAAACTCGACCGGAGGAAACAGGGAAACAGGAAGCTGACCGTGCGGTGCCGCCGCCGCCGCCGTGTGACACGTTGCCGTGGCGACATTCTTGTTGCGTCTCTTGTCGTAGATCACACACTCGGCGAGGGACGACTCGTAGCCCTGGCAACGGACGCTGACGCACTGGTTGGTGTCGTTGTTTACCTGGAAATAACTGGCCGTCGCCGCTCCGCTGAAAGGTCACACAAAGAGATATATATATTATATACATATATATACATATATATATATATATATATATATATATATATATATATATATATATATATATATATATACACACACATCCTGTAGGAGAAACTAGTCTCATGCATTGCTCAGGTGTGATTTTGGTTCATTCTTCCACACAAACAGTCTTCATATCTTGAAGCTTCTATGAACTCTGATCTTTAGTTCTTTCCATAGAAGTTCTCTTGGATTCTTATTGTTGTAAACATACTGATGTCATCGGTGACAGAAGGATTTCTAAACTTCAGAATGTTCCAGTGAGCATTGTTGGAGCCATAATCCAGAAGTGAAAAGAACAGAATTTCACCATAAACCGGCTAAGACCAGGAGGCGTCTTGAACCAACAAAGGCACCAAGTATTAAACACATTTCAGTCAGCGCGTTCAATACTTTATCCCTGTGTCATTCCATTTTATTACATGAAACTTAATTTCTGAAATTATGTTTGGTTTTCTTTGTATGTCTGGATCACTTGGGTTGTTACCGACATCTGGTGAACATTTCATATCAATAGCTCCTTTAGAAATATATTTACTGATTTGTTCAATACTTATTTTACCCACATATATATATATATATATATATATATATATATACACATATAAACACAGGTCTCCTCACAGTGGGTTCCCGCCGTCCTTGCAGGCCACGTTAGCGGCCGCCATGTTCCAGTGCTTCCGGCACACCAGCAGCTCCTCGCCGCCTCCGGGACTCCCGGCGTCAGGAAGGAAGACCGTGACCACGCCGGAGACCGGGTCCACCGCACTGCTGAACTTGGGACGACCCTCTGTGGTGACGGAGAGGAGGAGGAGGAGGAGGAGGAGGAGGAGGAGAAGAAGAAGAAGAAGAAGAAGAAGAAGAAGAAGAAGAAGAAGAAGAAGAAGAAGAAGAAGAAGAAGAAGAAGAAGAAGTAGTGAACTAGCAGTCGGGATGTTACGGAGATGAAGGCGCTGAATGTGACGACGACAAACCTTCGCAACCGCCCCCGAAGTGTGACATGGTGGGTCTCTTCCTCAGACAGGACAGAGCCATCACCTGGAGACACATTGAAGCATTGCAATCAGGTCTCAGAGAGAGAGGGAGAGAGAGAGTTTATACATAAAACTATATATATGGCCAGAGTGCAAAACCTCCGATCTGCAAAATTATCCAGGAAAAGTGGGAGAAAAAAATAAACATATATTTTTCTTTTGTGTGTGTGTGTTAAGTATTGGGTTCCCAACCCTCGTGTTGTCTTGGGGTCAAAATGACCCATCAACACACATATATATATATATACACTCATACACGGGTCATTTTGGTTTAACGAATAGCATTCTGTAAGAAAACTACAATTTTGCTTAGTATTCTCAAAAAAAAAGCATTTTTCAGATGGGAGGTTTTGGAACGCGATGCCCGACCCTCCGCTGGGGTGATGAGCCACCTGGCAGTAGGAGCGGTAGCTCCTGGAGTCCAGCCCACAGACCGGCGCCCCTCCCGCATCGGGACACATGTAGGGGGGTTTACAGGAGCAGCGTCCCTCGATGCAGCGCTCCCACGGACGACAAAACACCAGGTCACATGACGCACGCGTGAACCTGCCGCGCGTCAGAGACATAGAAACACACTTTATCACATGTCTTCTGCTTATTGTCACATTTGCTTTGCTGGAGACGGCAAAGGCACCAGGACCTCCGCTCTTAGGCTCAGTCTGTTGGACTCTTTCTGAGCGTCAGCAGACTGATGAACGACTCAGTCAAAGAGAATGCATGAATGCAAAAAAAATACAAACAGAACAGAGCAGAGGACCCAAAGGCCGAAGCCCAGACCATCAAAACACACGTACTTCTTTTGCAGACACTCAGGCGGACCCAGAAACTCGTCTTCCTCGGGTGCTTTAGGGGTCGTGGGGGTCGGGGAGGTCGGGGGGGTCTGGGGGGTCACCAGAGGGGTTTCTATTCCTGGACTCTGTGGGATTTGGACTACCTGCTCCATGGGGTTTAGATTCTCATCATCTGAGGGAAACCTCTTCAGGAGCAACAGAAAAGAATGCAACAAAGTTACAAATACGGTTCTGCTCGTCTAAAGTGTTACGCAGACGATTCACACATTTATCTCTCAGCTCGTGTTGAACGCACTTCTTTTATCTTTGGTATCAGTATTTGGGTAAATGTATCTTATCTTACCAAAGTGACATGAGTTACTGCCATTCTCATATTAATAATATTTTACCTCAATGTCCATTGAGGTAAAATACATCAACGGTACATAATACATCATCATGTATATTAAACTGTAATATACACTATATATTTTTCTATACTAGACTTTGTTGTTTGCTGTTGCCTTTAATTGAACCAGATTCAAGGATATTAATCAATTTCTGCATCCCACTGTATTATATTTCTTAAACTGCAACTTTTATTCTATTTTTTTGCTTTTTGACTGTTTTTAATGTTTTAATGGTTGTTAAATCTTGTTTTCTTCTGCATTATGTTTTGATGCTTTTAATAGTTTTATGTGGAGCACTTTGAATCGCCTTGTTGTTAAAATGCGCTCTACAAATAAACTTAAGCGTTTATATGTATTCTGGAGCCAAACTCAAACATAAGCATGCAGCACAACACCGAGCAACATCCAACACAACGACACGGCCGGACATATGACATATGATCAAAACAAAAACTAATAACTCATAATAACTCACCGCTTCAGAGCTACGAACCAACAGAAACAGCAAGAAGACAGAAGCTCCCGCTGATCTCATCTTGTTTACAGACGAAGGTCCTGAAGGACGGAAGAGTAAACGACTCAGACGAGATAATAAAACGTATCGCACGGCAACAGCAGCAGAAACGAACGGAGAGATAGTTGTTCTGTCTGCAAAGGAGCGATGTGTCCACTGATGATGTCATCGATCAATCAATCTATCAATCATTAGCTCGGCTTGTCACTGTGGACACAGCCTATATTCCAGTAAGCACATGGAAACAAATACGTGGGCGGCGCAGTGACTCGGCACTGAAGGTCATAACTCTGCACTGAAGATCAGGAATCTGCGCTGAAGTTTGTGACTCTGCGCTGAAGGTTGTGACTTGGCACTGAAGGTCAAGACTTGGCGCTGAAGGTCGTGACTCGGCATTGAAGGTCGTGACTCGGCACTGAAGTTCGTGACTCGGCGCTGAAGATCGTGACTCAGCACTGAAGGTCGTGACTCAGCACTGAAGGTTGCAAAATGAACCCGGCTGTGTGTGCTTCATTCTCGAGTCGAGAATAAAAAGGTCAGGTGACTTGGAGACTCAAAGTTGTCCGGAAAGCATGAACCAATGAAATGTCCATGACACGTTCAGGTACTGCCCCCGCTGGTTTATGGGGACACGGACATTAAACAATACGTGTATTAATACCACGAGTCAAGTCAACATGTCTGCTGGACAGAACACATGGAAGTACAAATGAGTTAATGTTCAACATTGTGTCAATAAAAACAAAACGTTGCAAAATAGTCATGAACTCATCGGTCGGACTTCTGGGTTTTCCTGAATTTACACACAACCACAAAGATCACACGCACACACACACACACACACAATCAATAAGATGAATCACTACGAGGGACATGCTGTGTGTGTGTGTGTGTGTGTGTGTGTGTGTGTGTGTGTGTGTGTGTGTGTGTGTGTGTGTGTGTGTGTGTGTGTGTGTGCAGGTGGAGGGTGATCTCAGCACGTTGAGGAGTGCCATCCAAGTTCTCATCCTGGTATTTGTTAAATTTGGTGTCAAAATACAACATTTTAAATACATAATATACAAACTCGCCTTCTTTCTCTTCCTGCAAAACATTTCAATATTTTAAATTCAAGTCATAAATACATATCTATCAACATAAGATAAAACCTTATTAGAATTGTTATGCATTATTTGCGGGACAAAAGTACAAAGTAGGAAAGAGTGAAAATAAGTATTTCGTTAGCTAACAAAAACACGCTTGTTATAGATACAGAATTCGGCGTAATAGTTTATATATAGAAATAGTTTCTCTTGACGGCGTTCAGACAACAACATATTTGTAAATGTTCATTCTGCAGAGACACGTCTTCACTTTGTAGATCAGAAGTTTAGTTCATGACCGTTAAATAATTTATTCACATTATTTAAACATTTTAAATTGCATGTTTAAAAAAGTGCAAAGGAAGAAAATAGAATTTAATGATATTTAAGATCACATTAAGTAATAGCTAAATATATATATATATATATATATATATATATATATATATATATATATATATATATATATATATATATATATATATATTGTTTATATGGCTAAATGTGATTGTTTGTAATTAAATCTTCACATTATGTGTATACTATCAGTGGCGGGCCGTGCATTTTCTACCTGGGCCTTCAGTGCCGTCTGATATAGTTTACATAAATACGAGCATGACAGGATGCTGCGTCATTAACGGACAATGCATGTAGTTCACATCAACAAGAACCATCACATTTAGTTATAACACAACATGACAAAACAATCCAACAAAACTGCAGCACTAAAACACCGCACACTCAAGAGAACGAGCCACGATCAGAAGGAACGATATTAACTATAAAATAAAAACAACACCATAGACACATCAACACAACACTACTGCAGATGTAGAAACACAAAGCAGTTCACTCACCAGATGCTGTTCACTTCAAGACAAAGTCCATCCTCCTCTCTTTGTTAACAAACACTTCAATGATGCGGTTGTTCAGTTTATCGGTGGCTTCACTTCCAGTAACAGCTCCTTCTCGATGGCCATGGACCAGACGAGCCTCCCAGTTGCATTCCTGGAATAAGTTTCCATGCGTTTTAGGGCTGAAAATGTCCGCTCGACAGTGGCAGTCAATATTGGGATCGTCACCGCCAAACATGCCCATAACCGTGAGAAAAACGTTGTCAGTAAATCCACCAGCAAGTCTGTTTCTCCTCCTTCAGCCATTGCGTGTTAAAAAACTACACCAAGCAAAACACTAAACATGTCATCACTTCTCTTATGTTTCAGACTGAACTCGTCTTACTACTACTGAGTTCTGCTAGCAGCTAGCTAGCTTTTTGTTGACAGAAGTCATGCTGGCCCACTGACCAATCACAGCACATGTTAGTGCTGACGTACTTCCAGGTCACCTTGCAGGTGCAGGCATGTCAAAGAATACGCCCAGCATGTCAAACTAAAGATCTGATTGGTTGAAGTCCATGACACTCACGATAACGTCCCCATGTACTTTAATCTGCAAAGGCTACCTAGAAGGCCTCGGGTCGCTCTTCTTCCATAGAGACAGGAGACAGGAGCTGTGCAATGAGAAAATAAGCTGATAGGGGAAAATAATTATAATACATGTTGCGGCTGTAGCTCAGGGGGATGAGTGGTCGTCCCGCAACCACAAGGTAGCCGGTTCGATCCCCAGTCCCCCCATAGCTCACATGTCGAAGTGTCCCTGAGCAAGACACCCAACCCTCAACCGCTCCCCGGGCGCCTCACAGGGCTGCCCACTGCTCCCTATCCAGGGATGGGTCAAATGCAGAGAAGAATTTCCCCAAGGGGATTAATAAAAGTGCATGTTTCTGTTTTCTTTTCTTTTCTGTCTTCAAAAACAATTAAATTATAAAATAGCTATTCTGTTTAGGCCATCAGTGAAGGCTTGGCTGGCCCTGACGGCCCATATATATATATATATATATATATATATATACTGCAATACTAATGAAACTGTTATTGACAGTTCTAGAAACCGACTTGCCCAATTTCCTCGTTGTAGTGTTGTAAAATGTCATAGTGTAGGGGACAAGGGGTCGAATACACAAGGCCCCTTTAAGAGAAGGGGCGTAACCCGGGTGACACGAGGGGGTTAAAGGGCGCCTCGTCGTTTGTTTACTCGCTCCTATATTGGTGACCCTGGTCTCTACTGGACGTTTCCAGAGAGAAGATGACGACGCACGCGGTTTCACTCAAGCAGCCAGAGTTTTGGGAGTCGCAAGCATCGGTGTGGTTTGCTCAAACGGAAGCGCAGTTCGCCCTCAGAGACATTACAGCGGACGCTACAAAGTACTACTATGTCGTGGCGGCCCTCGGCAGTTCGACAGCAGGCAGAGTGGTGAGCATTCTGGAAGATCCGCCAGAGAGAGACAAGTACGTTGTTTTGAAAAGCATGCTGTTGAAGATTTTCGGACTGTCGGACCCTGAGCGGGCTCGCCGGTTGCTTGCGCTGAGCGGCCTCGGCGACAGCAAGCCGTCGGAGTTAATGGACAAAATGTTGGCTTTGCTAGGAAGACACAAGCCAGACTTTTTGGGACACGGTGCCTGGAGCTGGAGCTTATGGGGCAGCATTTTAGTTGGGACTTTGTCACTGCCAAAATTGCCGTTCCCCTGCTGGGCGCGAATTTTCTGTGCGCTTATGGATTATTGGTGGACGTCAAAGGCCGCCGCCTGATAAATGCTGTGACTTTTTGTTCTTACCCATGTACGCTAAGTGGAGCGGGCTCTACCAGGTTGACTAGCATGCTGACAGCGGCTGAGGAGTTTCTGCAGCTGCTGGCCAAGTTCCCGGACCTCACGCAGCCCACCTTCTCGTCCTCCACGGTCAAGCATGGGTGGAGCATCACATCTCTACCACCGGCCCACCGGTACATGCCCGGGCCCGGCGCCTGGACCCGGCAAAGCTCACCATCGCCAAGGCCGAGTTCGAAAACATGGAGCACCTGGGTATTGTTCGCCGCTCTAACAGTCCATGGGCTTCACCCCTGCATATTGCACCGAAGCCTGGGGGTGGGTGGCGCCCGTGTGGTGATTACCGCCGGCTAAACGAAGCAACAGTCCCGGACCGCTACCCGGTTCCACATATTCAAGACTTTTCTGCCCACTTGGTGGACAGTGTGGTGTTTTCGAAGGTGGACCTGGTGCGAGGTGGACCTGGTGCGAGGTGGACCTGGTGCGAGCCGCCAGACATTCCCAAGACGGCGGTGAGCACTCCGTTCGGCCTGTTCGAGTTCCTGAGGATGCCATTTGGCCTTAAAAATGCAGCACAGACTTTTCAACGCCTGATGGACACGGTACTGATGGACCTGCCGTTCCTGTTTGTGTACCTGGACGACATCCTGGTGGCCAGTTCGTCAAGGGCCGAGCATATAGCTCACCTACAGATATTGTTCGACCGTCTCAGCCAGCACGGGTTGATCATCAACCACCTGTCCGTCTCCCACCGCCTCTTCAGGGACGCACACGCCCGTCCGGCAGCGGAAACTCGTGTTCCTGCATTCTGTCAACGACACGATGTTCACGTCAGGGAGCGACCGGGTCACGGAATCCACTCACAGGGTTGTGTGTTGTTGTTGTTGTTTACTTTTGCAGCACATCTCGTCGCTGTTGTCGCCACAGTCGTCGACGCCGTTGCAGGTCTGGTCCACGGAGACGCACTTCCTGTTGCCGCACCTGAAGCCGCACTCTGGAAGGAATGGCAGAAATATAAACAGACGTTTTCTCACAATTGCACCCTGAAACTCACGGAGAGGTGGTTGGACCAAATTATTCACTTTATATTCTTCCTTTGGGCAATATTATCAGAAAAAATCCATAAACGTTCATGGTTATGCAGACGATACTCCATTACATCTATTATAATGTCTATTACTATATATCTATTAAATCTATTATTATATGTCTAGTTTATCTATTATTACATATCTATTATTATATCTATTATAATATCTATTATTGTATATTATATATCAATTATTATAGCTATTATTAAATATATTATATATATTATTAAATATATTATATCTATTATTTTATATATATATATTATTAAATATATTAAATCTATTATTATATATATTATTAAATCTATTATTATATATCTAGTTTATCTATTTTTACATATCTATTATTATATCTATTATAATATCTATTATTATATATTATATCTATCAATTATTATAGCTATTATTAAATCTATTATATCTATTATTAAATCTATTATATATATTATTTTATATATATTATTAAATCTATTAAATCTATTATTATATATCTGTTATTACATATCTATTATTACATATACTATTATATCTATTGCAACTTTTAAAAAGGTGACTTGGAGACTCAAAGTTGTCCGGAAAGCATGAACCAATGAAATGTCCATGACACGTTCAGGTACCGCCCCCGCTGGTTTATGGGGACACGGACATTAAACAATACGTGTATTAATACCACGAGTCAAGTCAACATGTCTGTTGGACAGAACACATGGAAGTACGAATGAGTTAATGTTCAACATTGTGTCAATAAAAACAAACCTGGTTTTATCAAATGTTCAGATTTATGTTCTGGAAATGTATGAAAAATTGCACATAAACATAACATTTCATAAAACTTGTAATACAATAAATAATCATCTTGATGTCAGTAATCAGCTGGTGAAGTTTCATGTTCATATCTATGAGTTAAAATATTAAAACATTTGGTTATGATAAAGGCTGAAGACACACAAAGAGACCATAAAAGGTCATTAAAGAAAAAAGACTCAACAATTCATCTTCCATTTTTATTTTTATTTTGCACGTGGATCATCGTCTATAACGTGAATATTTGGTCGTAACACTTCCTGCCGTAAACACACAAAATGTTCTTAGACCAGAAAACAGATTAAATATAATAACGTGCATCACATAGAAACAATAATTAATATACAAACACAGAGACACACAGAGAGAAACAACGCCTTCGAGAGACATTGATAATAACTATGAATATGTTGGGAAAAGGGAACTGTTAAATAGTGTTTTCATGGTGAAGTCTTCGGGGATCCAGGCGGTACCTTCAGAACCGTGAAAAGATATTTGTTCTTTAAAAACACTTTTATCTCCGTGACTCGGATGTTTACGACGATACACGAGGAAATAAAAGGTGCTCACTAGAACCAGAGAGGGTTCTCCAGGTCCTACCTAGACCTAGACCCATCTGTGAAATGATTCCCCCAAAACCCTCTCTGGAGGTCTCATCCAGAACCGTTGCACCTTCCGAGGGTACGAACAAGAAATTATAGGTTCTACTAAGAACCATTTTATATTCCAAGGGTTTAATCTAGAACCCACCCAGCGGGTTCTACCTTTTCACACCCGTGATTTCAGCATTCCTTGAAGAACCTTTTCCTTCAAAAAGGGTTCCTTGGCTCAAATGGGTTCTTAATGGAACTCTTCGTCTTACAAAGATCCCGTAAAAACATTGTTTTGTCCAAAAGCAGTTCTTCAGAAGGAAATGGTTCTGGGTAGAACCTCCGCCCTTCAGGAGGAACCCATTCGGAACCCATATAGCCAAGAGTGCACAGTAACATAGCCTAACTATGCTAACTATGCTAACGATGTAGCATAATAATACAACTTTGCTTTAAAAGATGAATCATAACAAACTGATGACATTAACAATCGTTGTTTATTTATAATTTTCACAGATTTCACATTTGTTCTCCGTGTTTCACGAGGAACGTCGTCCAGCGGCAGTTTTCTAGCGTTAGCGGTTGATGGACCTCCGTCCGATGTTTATCGCCACGAATCCTTCAAACAGCTACGCTAAAGACGTAGAATATTTACTGCACGTCTCAAACGAACAAAATCACAACAAAAAGGCACAAAAATACACAAAATACAGGACACACACATCATTTGGTCTTCAGGTTGATACATTCTTTATAGCGAGAAGGATCATTGTTGCCACTCGTTCATTACAGTTGCAACAATGTCATTTATTTGTCATTCGGGATTATATAATAACACGTAATAATAAAATAAAACTTAATATTGGAGGAAAGCTTTTCCTGTAAAGAAATTAAGAATTTCATCCACCTGGACTAAAACCAGTGGACCTTTATATATATATATATGTGTACCTTTATATCGATGTATTTAATAATCGTTGTGTTAATATATTATATACATCATTTTAAATAGTATTAAACTACTCGAAAAAAAAGAGAGAAAAGGTCGAGAAATAAAAAGTCCGTCCTTGTTTTTGGTGATGGGAGAAAATGGATTTGTGCTTTTTTTAAATTTGTATTCTGCTCTTCATGTCGGTTGCTGATTTATATTATTTACGTTATATAATAGAATACAAATAATATAACGGAAGCAGAAACAGACGGCGCGTTGAAGCCGCTTTCTTTAGACTGAGAGCCAGAAAACACAAACTCACAGCACAACATTTACTATTGCTGCTAAGTGTGTGTGTGTGTGTGTGTGTGTGTGTGTGTGTGTGTGTGTGTGTGTGTGTGTGTGTGTGTGTGTGTGTGTGTGTGTGTGTGTGTGAAGCCACAGTTGGTGAGAAGGCTTTGATTGCGAGTGCACGTTTGGGTTATTAAAAAATCAAACAAGGCAAAGTAAATAAAATATAAAGCATATACTGTCTATGTATATTATATATATATACACACTCATCGTTCTTGAACCCTGAAATTCGTCAGTATTTATGATTCTATCCTGAAAAATATACAAAGAGGTAACTTTATACACAATTAAAAGCAGTTTAAGGCATGAATTGTTTTGAGGAACAAAGAGGATCTGAGTTCAGGGCTCGTTCAGACAGACGGTAAGATTTATGGTCTGTTTGACTCTAAATGACCATCATTTACTAAATGAGCATATACTTCTATACAACCAGAGGAGTCGCCCCCTGGTGGTCAGGAGAGAGAATACAGCTTTACCACATGAAGCATAGACTTCTATACAACCAGAGGAGTCACCCCCTGGTGGTCAGGAGAGAGAATGCAGCTTTACCACATGAAGCATAGACTTCTATACAACCAGAGGAGTCACCCCCTGGTGGTCAGAAGAGAGAATGCAGCTTTACCACATGAAGCATATACTTCTATACAACCAGAGTGAACGAGCCCTCAAAGTTAAACCTCTTGTGTGTTATTGTTATTGTCTTCTTACGCACAGTAAAAGGAGCCATTGATAACTTTTTAGTGATGATTAATTTGATATTTGGCATTGAAGCGCCGCTTCCACCAATCAAATCTCAGTATTGAAGGGAAGCATGTTTGAGAAGAGCTGCTTAAATAATCTGTCCATACAATTTAAAAAATAAATAAATAAGGTTGCAAGCAATGGAGAATAAGAGAGTGCTGGTGGACATCAAACCCCCGACACTTCTTCTGAGTATTATGGGGTGCCAGCGGGTGACTCTTTGAGGCTGTTGAGGGCGGCGTGCATCCTGAGGTGCAGCCGGCTCTCCATGGAGTAGTCCTTGTAGTTCGTCCTGATGAACAACAAAATCTTCAATGAAATAGGTAAATGTAAATGTTGTACTCGCTTCTTTTTCCTCAAACATCTTAGTTCATGTTCCTTCAGGTCGGTTCTTACCTGGAGACTTATTCTAACCTCAAACTAGAGCGAGTGCCGGATCTTGTCCATATATAACAGTCATGCTAGAGCATTTAAGAGGTTCACAAAGTACTAAGAGGTATTGTGATACAAAATGACATCAAATGTATCGATGTGTATCACATGACATTGGTGGTATATAGAATTATAACATAGTGTAAGAGTTTAACAAAAAGAGGTGAAAAAAGATAAACAAAGAGTTGTATAAGCTTTATTAAAATACATAAAGATGTATGAAGGTATATCAAAAGGTATAAAAGGGTATTTAAGAAAGTAAACAAATATATAGAGAGGTTAATAAAAGAAAGTATATAAAGAGAAGTTTAAAGAAGTGTATCAAGGCATGTGAAAGTAAACAGAGCTTTATAAAGCTACATAGCCATATAGATGTATATGAGGTATATTATGAGGTACCACTATATATATATATATATATATATATATATATATATATGGTGCACTTACTTGGCATTTTCGATGTAGGCGGTGGCCTTGGTGAAGTCTCCCTGTTGTTTGTACAGCAGGCCCAGCTCATAGAGCGTGAAGGGGATCAGGTAGTGATCGTATTTGATGCGACTCTCACTGAAACACACACATCAGACCATTTCTCTCTCAGCGGATAGACCTGAACCTGTCTGTGTGCATGTCTGTGTGCATGTCTGTCTGCATGTCTTACCTGGACAGGACCTGAGTGAAGCAGAGCTCGGCCTGCAGTAACCTGCCCAGGTGTTTCAGACAGAGTCCCTTCAACATCTGGACCAGGCAGCTGTCGTCTGGGTGGAACTCTGAGGGGCCTGAAGGGGACACGAACATCACGTTACTCAACTGGAACCAAGCAGCAGCGACGTGGAGGTGGAGGTAAAGGTAGAGGTGGAGGTAAATGTAGAGGTAAAGGTAGAGGTAGAGGTGGAGGTGGAGGTAAAGATGGAGGTAAAGGTAGAGGTAAAGGTAGAGGTAGAGGTGGAGGTAAAGGTAGAGGTAGAGGTGGAGTTAGAGGTAATGGTAAAGGTAGAGGTAGAGGTAGAGGTGGAGGTGGAGGTAAAGGTAGAGGTGGAGGTTTATCTGGAGGGTGTTATTCACAGAAACACACCATCCATTCTTCTGTAAATTCAACCTATGAACTGACAGAGTGAAGAGGCCACAGCTGAAAGAAGTCATAATAACAGTCCTTGGTTTGGACTACAAAGCCACCATACCATAATATGTCCACTCTGCACAACGTGATTGGTTGATGCCATATTTTTGGTGCAAAAGCTCAGAAAAATTAACCACGTTCCACAGAAAAGCCCTTTAATATCCACGTCATGTCTGAAAGTACTCAAACTCAAAGAAAGATATATTGATGTGCAGATGAATCGCGTGAGAAGTCGCGAGGTTTCAAACCACACTGCTAGATTTTAAGTGCTGAGACAACAGAAATACCTCCAATGGATAAATATACAACACCATCGTCTGCATAAAAACAAACAAGTGCTGCACGACACGATTCTGTCCCTTTCCGTCCAGTAGAACCTGGAGAGAAGTGGGCCGAGGACAGAACCCTGAGGAACCTCTGTTTCAGTCTCTTTTCTTTTTTCTGTGTCACTTAAGTTTGTATTCATGTAGATATATTAACATTATAGATAAGATAAGAGATAAGATAAAATAAGATAATCCTTTATTAGTCCCGCAGTGGGGAAATTACAGGAGTATAGCAGCATTGCTCACAAGTAAATACAAAATAAAATTCAAGTAATAAAAATAAACAGTAAAACAGTAACAAAATAAAAACAGTAAAGAAGAATATTAAATATACAGACTGAAAAAATATATAAATAAAAGTATATACAAGTACTTATTGCACGTATTAGATATTGTACCAGGATAGATACAAAAGTTAGGGTTGTCAGACAATAATAAAGTAGAAAATGAATGAATTAATAATAATAATAAAATGTACAAAGGGAAAAATTATGGAAAGAAAATAAAAAAATACAAATATATATATATATATATATATATATATATATATATATATATATGTACAACGTACTGGGATCGTTGCGAAGCTGCTCCTCAGCCGCCTCGATGGTGACCAGCTGAGCCTCGGTGCTGTCGGCTCTCTTCCCGACGATGGTGAACCCGTTCCACACGTACATCATCTCCTAAAGGGCAGCAGGTGTTTGTTATTCAGAGTACGTTCAACTACGGCCAATCAAAGCTTTCCAATAGACGTAGAGGCAGGGTTCAGACACATTCTGACCAATGGGTTTCCATGACTTTTCCATGACTTTAAACCAAATTTCCATGACCAAATATTTTGTGAAACCTGGGTTCTAAACATGAAAAAGTGATAAAAATGTAGTATTTAAACTAACAATGACAATACAAAGCATACAGTAAACCTTAAATGACACAAATAATAATAATAATAATAATAATAATAATAATAATAATAATAATACTTTTAATTATATAGCGCTTTTCCAAATGCTCAAAGACATTTGAATGACACTTTGACAAATGAATGAGAGACAATAGTTAGATTAAAACGTGTGTAGACCTGTGTAGACCTGTGTAACGTGTGTAAACGTGTGTAGATGTGTGTAGACCTGTGTAGACGTGTGTAGACCTGTGTAGACCTGTGTAACGTGTGTAAACGTGTGTAGACGTGTGTAGACGTGTAAACGTGTGTAGACGTGTGTAAACGTGTGTAGATGTGTGTAGACCTGTGTAGACGTGTGTAGACGTGTGTAACGTGTAAACGTGTGTAGACCTGTGTAGACCTGTGTAGACCTGTGTAGACGTGTGTAGACCTGTGTAACGTGTGTAAACGTGTGTAGACGTGTGTAGACGTGTAAACGTGTGTAGACGTGTGTAGACGTGTGTAAACGTGTGTAGATGTGTGTAGACCTGTGTAGACGTGTGTAGACCTGTGTAACGTGTGTAAACGTGTGTAGACGTGTGTAAACGTGTGTAGACGTGTGTAAACGTGTGTAGACGTGTGTAAACGTGTGTAAACGTGTGTAGATGTGTGTAAACGTGTGTAGACCTGTGTAGACCTGTGTAGACCTGTGTAGACGTGTGTAAACGTGTGTAGACGTGTGTAGACGTGTGTAGACGTGTGTAGACGTGTAAACGTGTGTAGACGTGTGTAGACGTGTGTAGACGTGTGTAGACGTGTGTAAACGTGTGTAGATGTGTGTAGACCTGTGTAGACGTGTGTAGACCTGTGTAACGTGTGTAAACGTGTGTAGATGTGTGTAGACCTGTGTAGACGTGTGTAGACCTGTGTAGACCTGTGTAACGTGTGTAAACGTGTGTAGACGTGTGTAGACGTGTAAACGTGTGTAGACGTGTGTAAACGTGTGTAGATGTGTGTAGACCTGTGTAGACGTGTGTAGACGTGTGTAACGTGTAAACGTGTGTAGACCTGTGTAGACCTGTGTAGACCTGTGTAGACGTGTGTAGACCTGTGTAACGTGTGTAAACGTGTGTAGACGTGTGTAGACGTGTGTAGACGTGTAAACGTGTGTAGACGTGTGTAGACGTGTGTAAACGTGTGTAGATGTGTGTAGACCTGTGTAGACGTGTGTAGACCTGTGTAACGTGTGTAAACGTGTGTAGACGTGTGTAAACGTGTGTAGACGTGTGTACACGTGTGTAGACGTGTGTAAACGTGTGTAAACGTGTGTAGACATGTGTAAACGTGTGTAGACCTGTGTAGACCTGTGTAGACCTGTGTAGACCTGTGTAGACGTGTGTAAACGTGTGTAGACGTGTGTAGACGTGTGTAGACGTGTGTAGACGTGTAAACGTGTGTAGACGTGTGTAGACGTGTGTAACGTGTGTAGACGTGTGTAACGTGTGTAGACGTGTGTAAACGTGTGTAAACGTGTGTAAACGTGTGTAGACGTGTGTAACGTGTGTAGACCTGTGTAAACGTGTGTAGACGTGTGTAGACGTGTAAACGTGTGTAGACGTGTGTAAACGTGTGTAGACGTGTGTAACGTGTGTAGACCTGTGTAAACGTGTGTAGACGTGTGTAGACGTGTGTAGACGTGTAAACGTGTGTAGACGTGTGTAAACGTGTGTAGATGTGTGTAGACCTGTGTAGACCTGTGTAGACGTGTGTAGACGTGTAAACGTGTGTAGACGTGTGTAAACGTGTGTAGACGTGTGTAGACGTGTGTAGACCTGTGTAGACCTGTGTAGACCTGTGTAGACCTGTGTAGACGTGTGTAGACGTGTGTAGACGTGTGTAGACGTGTGTAGACGTGTAAACGTGTGTAGACGTGTGTAGACGTGTGTAAACGTGTGTAGATGTGTGTAGACCTGTGTAGACGTGTGTAGACCTGTGTAACGTGTGTAAACGTGTGTAGACGTGTGTAAACGTGTGTAGACGTGTGTAAACGTGTGTAGACGTGTGTAAACGTGTGTAGACGTGTGTAAACGTGTGTAAACGTGTGTAGACGTGTGTAAACGTGTGTAGACCTGTGTAGACCTGTGTAGACCTGTGTAGACGTGTGTAAACGTGTGTAGACGTGTGTAGACGTGTGTAGACGTGTAAACGTGTGTAGACGTGTGTAGACGTGTGTAACGTGTGTAAACGTGTGTAAACGTGTGTAAACGTGTGTAAACGTGTGTAAACGTGTGTAGATGTGTGTAGACCTGTGTAGACGTGTGTAGACCTGTGTAACGTGTGTAAACGTGTGTAGACGTGTGTAGACGTGTGTAGACGTGTGTAAACGTGTGTAGATGTGTGTAGACCTGTGTAGACGTGTGTAGACCTGTGTAACGTGTGTAAACGTGTGTAGACGTGTGTAGACGTGTGTAAACGTGTGTAGACGTGTGTAGACGTGTGTAGACCTGTGTAGACCTGTGTAGACCTGTGTAGACCTGTGTAGACCTGTGTAGACGTGTGTAGACGTGTGTAGACGTGTAAACGTGTGTAGACGTGTGTAGACGTGTGTAAACGTGTGTAGACGTGTGTAGACGTGTGTAGACGTGTAAACGTGTGTAGACGTGTGTAGACGTGTGTAGACGTGTAAACGTGTGTAGACGTGTGTAGACGTGTGTAAACGTGTGTAGATGTGTGTAGACCTGTGTAGACGTGTGTAGACCTGTGTAACGTGTGTAAACGTGTGTAGACGTGTGTAAACGTGTGTAGACGTGTGTAAACGTGTGTAGACCTGTGTAGACCTGTGTAGACCTGTGTAGACCTGTGTAGACGTGTGTAGACCTGTGTAGACGTGTGTAGACCTGTGTAGACCTGTGTAGACCTGTGTAGACCTGTGTAGACGTGTGTAGACGTGTGTAGACGTGTGTAGACGTGTAAACGTGTGTAGACGTGTGTAGACGTGTGTAACGTGTGTAAACGTGTGTAGACGTGTGTAGACGTGTGTAGACGTGTGTAAACGTGTGTAGATGTGTGTAGACGTGTGTAAACGTGTGTAGATGTGTGTAGACCTGTGTAGACCTGTGTAGACGTGTGTAACGTGTGTAAACGTGTGTAGACGTGTGTAAACGTGTGTAGACGTGTGTAAACGTGTGTAGATGTGTATAACGTGTGTAGACATGTGTAGACGTGTGTAGACGTGTGTAAACGTGTGTAAACGTGTGTAGACGTGTGTAACGTGTGTAGACGTGTGTAAACGTGTGTAAACGTGTGTAGACGTGTGTAACGTGTGTAGACCTGTGTAAACGTGTGTAGACGTGTGTAGACGTGTAAACGTGTGTAGACGTGTGTAGACGTGTGTAAACGTGTGTAGACGTGTGTAACGTGTGTAGACCTGTGTAAACGTGTGTAGACGTGTGTAGACGTGTAAACGTGTGTAGACGTGTGTAGACGTGTAAACGTGTGTAGACGTGTGTAAACGTGTGTAGATGTGTGTAGACCTGTGTAGACCTGTGTAGACGTGTGTAGACGTGTGTAGACGTGTAAACGTGTGTAGACGTGTGTAAACGTGTGTAGACGTGTGTAGACGTGTGTAGACCTGTGTAGACCTGTGTAGACCTGTGTAGACCTGTGTAGACCTGTGTAGACGTGTGTAGACGTGTGTAGACGTGTAAACGTGTGTAGACGTGTGTAGACGTGTGTAAACGTGTGTAGATGTGTGTAGACCTGTGTAGACGTGTGTAGACCTGTGTAACGTGTGTAAACGTGTGTAGACGTGTGTAAACGTGTGTAGACGTGTGTAAACGTGTGTAGACGTGTGTAAACGTGTGTAAACGTGTGTAGACGTGTGTAAACGTGTGTAGACCTGTGTAGACCTGTGTAGACGTGTGTAAACGTGTGTAGACGTGTGTAGACGTGTGTAGACGTGTGTAGACGTGTGTAGACGTGTGTAGACGTGTAAACGTGTGTAGACGTGTGTAGACGTGTGTAACGTGTGTAAACGTGTGTAAACGTGTGTAAACGTGTGTAGATGTGTGTAGACCTGTGTAGACGTGTGTAGACCTGTGTAACGTGTGTAAACGTGTGTAGACGTGTGTAGACGTGTGTAGACGTGTGTAGACGTGTAAACGTGTGTAGACGTGTGTAGACGTGTGTAAACGTGTGTAGACGTGTGTAGACCTGTGTAGACCTGTGTAGACCTGTGTAGACCTGTGTAGACCTGTGTAAACGTGTGTAGACGTGTGTAGACGTGTGTAGACGTGTGTAGACGTGTAAACGTGTGTAGACGTGTGTAGACGTGTGTAACGTGTGTAACGTGTGTAACGTGTGTAAACGTGTGTAGACGTGTGTAGACGTGTGTAGACGTGTGTAGACGTGTGTAGACGTGTGTAAACGTGTGTAGACGTGTGTAGACGTGTGTAGACGTGTGTAGACGTGTGTAGACGTGTAAACGTGTGTAGACGTGTGTAGACGTGTGTAAACGTGTGTAGACGTGTGTAGACCTGTGTAGACCTGTGTAGACCTGTGTAGACCTGTGTAGACCTGTGTAGACGTGTGTAAACGTGTGTAGACGTGTGTAGACGTGTGTAGACGTGTGTAGACGTGTAAACGTGTGTAGACGTGTGTAGACGTGTGTAACGTGTGTAACGTGTGTAACGTGTGTAAACGTGTGTAGACGTGTGTAGACGTGTGTAGACGTGTGTAGACGTGTGTAAACGTGTGTAGATGTGTGTAGACCTGTGTAGACCTGTGTAGACGTGTGTAACGTGTGTAAACGTGTGTAGACGTGTGTAAACGTGTGTAGACGTGTGTAGACGTGTGTAAACGTGTGTAAACGTGTGTAAACGTGTGTAAACGTGTGTAACGTGTGTAGACGTGTGTAGACGTGTGTAAACGTGTGTAGACGTGTGTAGACGTGTGTAGACCTGTGTAGACCTGTGTAGACCTGTGTAGACCTGTGTAGACGTGTGTAGACCTGTGTAACGTGTGTAAACGTGTGTAAACCTGTGTAACGTGTGTAGACGTGTGTAGACGTGTGTAAACGTGTGTAGACGTGTGTAGACGTGTGTAGACCTGTGTAGACCTGTGTAGACCTGTGTAGACCTGTGTAGACGTGTGTAGACCTGTGTAACGTGTGTAAACGTGTGTAGACGTGTGTAGACGTGTGTAGACGTGTAAACGTGTGTAGACGTGTGTAGACGTGTGTAAACGTGTGTAGATGTGTGTAGACCTGTGTAACGTGTGTAAACGTGTGTAGACGTGTGTAAACGTGTGTAGACGTGTGTAAACGTGTGTAGACCTGTGTAGACCTGTGTAGACGTGTGTAGACCTGTGTAGACCTGTGTAGACGTGTGTAAACGTGTGTAAACGTGTGTAGACGTGTGTAGACGTGTGTAGACGTGTGTAGACGTGTGTAGACGTGTGTAGACGTGTGTAGACGTGTAAACGTGTGTAGACGTGTAAACGTGTGTAGACGTGTGTAGACGTGTGTAACGTGTGTAAACGTGTGTAAACGTGTGTAAACGTGTGTAGATGTGTGTAGATGTGTGTAGACCTGTGTAGACGTGTGTAGACCTGTGTAACGTGTGTAAACGTGTGTAGACGTGTGTAGACGTGTGTAGACGTGTGTAGACGTGTAAACGTGTGTAGACGTGTGTAGACGTGTGTAAACGTGTGTAGATGTGTGTAGACCTGTGTAGACGTGTGTAGACCTGTGTAACGTGTGTAAACGTGTGTAGACGTGTGTAGACGTGTGTAGACCTGTGTAGACCTGTGTAGACCTGTGTAGACCTGTGTAGACGTGTGTAGACCTGTGTAGACGTGTGTAAACGTGTGTAGACGTGTGTAGACGTGTGTAGACGTGTGTAGACGTGTGTAGACGTGTAAACGTGTGTAGACGTGTGTAGACGTGTGTAACGTGTGTAAACGTGTGTAGACGTGTGTAGACGTGTGTAGACGTGTGTAGACGTGTGTAAACGTGTGTAGACGTGTGTAGACGTGTGTAACGTGTGTAAACGTGTGTAGACGTGTGTAGACGTGTGTAGACGTGTGTAAACGTGTGTAGACGTGTGTAGACGTGTGTAGACGTGTAAACGTGTGTAGACGTGTGTAGACGTGTGTAACGTGTGTAAACGTGTGTAGACGTGTGTAGACGTGTGTAACGTGTGTAAACGTGTGTAAACGTGTGTAAACGTGTGTAGACGTGTGTAAACGTGTGTAGACGTGTGTAAACGTGTGTAGATGTGTATAACGTGTGTAGACATGTGTAGACGTGTGTAGACGTGTGTAAACGTGTGTAGACGTGTGTAACGTGTGTAGACGTGTGTAAACGTGTGTAAACGTGTGTAAACGTGTGTAAACGTGTGTAGACGTGTGTAACGTGTGTAGACGTGTGTAGACGTGTAAACGTGTGTAGACGTGTGTAAACGTGTGTAGACGTGTGTAACGTGTGTAGACCTGTGTAAACGTGTGTAGACGTGTGTAGACGTGTAAACGTGTGTAGACGTGTGTAAACGTGTGTAGATGTGTGTAGACCTGTGTAGACCTGTGTAGACGTGTGTAGACGTGTAAACGTGTGTAGACGTGTGTAGACCTGTGTAGACCTGTGTAGACCTGTGTAGACCTGTGTAGACCTGTGTAGACGTGTGTAGACCTGTGTAACGTGTGTAAACGTGTGTAGACGTGTGTAGACGTGTAGACGTGTGTAGACGTGTAAACGTGTGTAGACGTGTGTAGACGTGTGTAGACGTGTGTAGACGTGTAAACGTGTCTAGACGTGTGTAAACGTGTGTAGATGTGTGTAGACCTGTGTAGACGTGTGTAGACGTGTGTAACGTGTGTAAACGTGTGTAGACGTATGTAACGTGTGTAGACGTGTGTAAACGTGTGTAGACGTGTGTAGACGTGTGTAACGTGTGTAACGTGTGTAGACGTGTGTAGACGTGTAGACGTGTATAACGTGTGTAGACCTGTGTAGACGTGTGTAGACGTGTGTAGACGTGTGTAGACGTGTGTAGACGTGTGTAACGTGTGTAACGTGTGTAACGTGTGTAGACGTGTGTAGACATGTGTAGACGTGTGTAGACGTGTGTAGACGTGTGTAGACGTGTATAACGTGTGTAGACATGTGTAGACGTATGTAACGTGTGTAGACGTGTGTAACGTGTGTAGACGTGTGTAGACGTGTGTAGACGTGTGTAACGTGTGTAGACGTGTGTAGACGTGTGTAGACGTGTGTAGACGTGTGTAACGTGTGTAGACGTGTGTAGACGTGTGTAGACGTGTGTAACGTGTGTAACGTGTGTAGACGTGTGTAGACGTGTGTAGACGTGTGTAGACGTGTGTAGACGTGTGTAACGTGTGTAGACGTGTGTAGACGTGTGTAACGTGTGTAGACGTGTGTAGACGTGTGTAGATGTGTGTAGACGTGTGTAGACGTGTGTAGACGTGTGTAGACGTGTGTAGACGTGTGTAGACGTGTGTAGACGTGTATAACGTGTGTAGACGTGTGTAGACGTGTGTAGACGTGTGTAGACGTGTGTAGACGTGTGTAGACGTGTGTAGACATGTGTAACGTGTGTAGACATGTGTAACGTGTGTAACGTGTGTAACGTGTGTAACGTGTGTAACGTGTGTAACGTGTGTAGACATGTGTAACGTGTGTAACGTGTGTAACGTGCGTAGACGTGCGTAGACGTGTGTAGACGTGTGTAAACGTGTGTAGACGTGTATAACGTGTATAACGTGTGTAGACGTGTGTAGACGTGTGTAGACGTGTGTAGACGTGTGTAGACGTGTGTAGACGTGTGTAGACGTGTGTAACGTGTGTAGACGTGTGTAACGTGTGTAGACACGTGTAACGTGTGTAACGTGTGTAACGTGTGTAACGTGTGTAGACACGTGTAACGTGTGTAACGTGTGTAACGTGTGTAACGTGTGTAACGTGTGTAGCGTGTGTAGACGTGTGTAGACATGTGTAACGTGTGTAGACGTGTGTAAACGTGTGTAGACGTGTGTAAACGTGTGTAGACGTGTGTAAACGTGTGTAGACGTGTGTAAACGTGTGTAAACGTGTGTAGACGTGTGTAAACGTGTGTAGACCTGTGTAGACCTGTGTAGACGTGTGTAAACGTGTGTAGACGTGTGTAGACGTGTGTAGACGTGTGTAGACGTGTGTAGACGTGTAAACGTGTGTAGACGTGTGTAGACGTGTGTAACGTGTGTAAACGTGTGTAGATGTGTGTAGACCTGTGTAGACGTGTGTAGACCTGTGTAACGTGTGTAAACGTGTGTAGACGTGTGTAGACGTGTGTAGACGTGTGTAGACGTGTGTAGACGTGTAAACGTGTGTAGACGTGTGTAGACGTGTGTAAACGTGTGTAACGTGTGTAACGTGTGTAGACGTGTGTAGACCTGTGTAACGTGTGTAAACGTGTGTAAACGTGTGTAGACGTGTGTAAACGTGTGTAGACGTGTGTAGACGTGTGTAGACCTGTGTAGACCTGTGTAGACCTGTGTAGACCTGTGTAGACGTGTGTAAACGTGTGTAGACGTGTGTAGACGTGTGTAGACGTGTGTAGACGTGTAAACGTGTGTAGACGTGTGTAACGTGTGTAACGTGTGTAACGTGTGTAAACGTGTGTAGACGTGTGTAGACGTGTGTAGACGTGTGTAGACGTGTGTAAACGTGTGTAGATGTGTGTAGACCTGTGTAGACCTGTGTAGACGTGTGTAACGTGTGTAAACGTGTGTAGACGTGTGTAAACGTGTGTAGACGTGTGTAGACGTGTGTAAACGTGTGTAAACGTGTGTAAACGTGTGTAAACGTGTGTAAACGTGTGTAGACGTGTGTAACGTGTGTAGACGTGTGTAGACGTGTGTAAACGTGTGTAGACGTGTGTAGACGTGTGTAGACCTGTGTAGACGTGTGTAGACGTGTGTAGACCTGTGTAGACCTGTGTAGACCTGTGTAGACCTGTGTAGACGTGTGTAGACCTGTGTAACGTGTGTAGACCTGTGTAGACCTGTGTAGACCTGTGTAGACCTGTGTAGACGTGTGTAGACCTGTGTAACGTGTGTAAACGTGTGTAAACGTGTGTAGACGTGTGTAGACGTGTAAACGTGTGTAGACGTGTGTAGACGTGTGTAACGTGTGTAAACGTGTGTAGACGTGTGTAGACGTGTGTAGACGTGTGTAGACGTGTGTAAACGTGTGTAGACGTGTGTAGACGTGTGTAACGTGTGTAAACGTGTGTAGACGTGTGTAGACGTGTGTAGACGTGTGTAAACGTGTGTAGACGTGTGTAGACGTGTGTAGACGTGTAAACGTGTGTAGACGTGTGTAGACGTGTGTAACGTGTGTAAACGTGTGTAGACGTGTGTAGACGTGTGTAACGTGTGTAAACGTGTGTAAACGTGTGTAAACGTGTGTAGACGTGTGTAAACGTGTGTAGACGTGTGTAAACGTGTGTAGATGTGTATAACGTGTGTAGACATGTGTAGACGTGTGTAGACGTGTGTAAACGTGTGTAGACGTGTGTAACGTGTGTAACGTGTGTAGACGTGTGTAAACGTGTGTAAACGTGTGTAAACGTGTGTAAACGTGTGTAGACGTGTGTAACGTGTGTAGACGTGTGTAGACGTGTAAACGTGTGTAGACGTGTGTAAACGTGTGTAGACGTGTGTAACGTGTGTAGACCTGTGTAAACGTGTGTAGACGTGTGTAGACGTGTAAACGTGTGTAGACGTGTGTAAACGTGTGTAGATGTGTGTAGACCTGTGTAGACCTGTGTAGACCTGTGTAGACCTGTGTAGACGTGTGTAGACCTGTGTAACGTGTGTAAACGTGTGTAGACGTGTGTAGACGTGTAGACGTGTGTAGACGTGTAAACGTGTGTAGACGTGTGTAGACGTGTGTAGACGTGTGTAGACGTGTAAACGTGTCTAGACGTGTGTAAACGTGTGTAGATGTGTGTAGACCTGTGTAGACGTGTGTAGACGTGTGTAACGTGTGTAAACGTGTGTAGACGTATGTAACGTGTGTAGACGTGTGTAAACGTGTGTAGACGTGTGTAGACGTGTGTAACGTGTGTAACGTGTGTAGACGTGTGTAGACGTGTAGACGTGTATAACGTGTGTAGACCTGTGTAGACGTGTGTAGACGTGTGTAGACGTGTGTAGACGTGTGTAACGTGTGTAACGTGTGTAACGTGTGTAGACGTGTGTAGACATGTGTAGACGTGTGTAGACGTGTGTAGACGTGTGTAGACGTGTATAACGTGTGTAGACATGTGTAGACGTATGTAACGTGTGTAGACATGTGTAAACGTGTGTAGACGTGTGTAGACGTGTGTAACGTGTGTAGACGTGTGTAGACGTGTGTAGACGTGTGTAACGTGTGTAGACGTGTGTAGACGTGTATAACGTGTGTAGACGTGTGTAGACGTGTGTAACGTGTGTAGACGTGTGTAGACGTGTGTAGACGTGTGTAACGTGTGTAGACGTGTGTAGACGTGTGTAGACGTGTGTAGACGTGTGTAACGTGTGTAGACGTGTGTAGACGTGTGTAACGTGTGTAGACCTGTGTAACGTGTGTAAACGTGTGTAGACGTGTGTAGACGTGTGTAGACGTGTGTAGACGTGTGTAGACGTGTAAACGTGTGTAGACGTGTGTAGACGTGTGTAAACGTGTGTAGATGTGTGTAGACCTGTGTAGACGTGTGTAGACCTGTGTAACGTGTGTAAACGTGTGTAAACGTGTGTAGACGTGTGTAAACGTGTGTAGACGTGTGTAGACGTGTGTAGACCTGTGTAGACCTGTGTAGACCTGTGTAGACCTGTGTAGACGTGTGTAAACGTGTGTAGACGTGTGTAGACGTGTGTAGACGTGTGTAGACGTGTAAACGTGTGTAGACGTGTGTAACGTGTGTAACGTGTGTAACGTGTGTAACGTGTGTAAACGTGTGTAGACGTGTGTAGACGTGTGTAGACGTGTGTAGACGTGTGTAAACGTGTGTAGACGTGTGTAGACGTGTGTAGACCTGTGTAGACCTGTGTAGACCTGTGTAGACCTGTGTAGACGTGTGTAAACGTGTGTAGACGTGTGTAGACGTGTGTAGACGTGTGTAGACGTGTAAACGTGTGTAGACGTGTGTAACGTGTGTAACGTGTGTAACGTGTGTAAACGTGTGTAGACGTGTGTAGACGTGTGTAGACGTGTGTAGACGTGTGTAAACGTGTGTAGATGTGTGTAGACCTGTGTAGACCTGTGTAGACGTGTGTAACGTGTGTAAACGTGTGTAGACGTGTGTAAACGTGTGTAGACGTGTGTAGACGTGTGTAAACGTGTGTAAACGTGTGTAAACGTGTGTAAACGTGTGTAAACGTGTGTAGACGTGTGTAACGTGTGTAGACGTGTGTAGACGTGTGTAAACGTGTGTAGACGTGTGTAGACGTGTGTAGACCTGTGTAGACCTGTGTAGACCTGTGTAGACGTGTGTAGACCTGTGTAACGTGTGTAGACCTGTGTAGACCTGTGTAGACCTGTGTAGACCTGTGTAGACGTGTGTAGACCTGTGTAACGTGTGTAAACGTGTGTAGACGTGTGTAGACGTGTAAACGTGTGTAGACGTGTGTAGACGTGTGTAACGTGTGTAAACGTGTGTAGACGTGTGTAGACGTGTGTAGACGTGTGTAGACGTGTGTAAACGTGTGTAGACGTGTGTAGACGTGTGTAACGTGTGTAAACGTGTGTAGACGTGTGTAGACGTGTGTAGACGTGTGTAAACGTGTGTAGACGTGTGTAGACGTGTGTAGACGTGTAAACGTGTGTAGACGTGTGTAGACGTGTGTAACGTGTGTAAACGTGTGTAGACGTGTGTAGACGTGTGTAACGTGTGTAAACGTGTGTAAACGTGTGTAAACGTGTGTAGACGTGTGTAAACGTGTGTAGACGTGTGTAAACGTGTGTAGATGTGTATAACGTGTGTAGACATGTGTAGACGTGTGTAGACGTGTGTAAACGTGTGTAGACGTGTGTAACGTGTGTAGACGTGTGTAAACGTGTGTAAACGTGTGTAAACGTGTGTAAACGTGTGTAAACGTGTGTAGACGTGTGTAACGTGTGTAGACGTGTGTAGACGTGTAAACGTGTGTAGACGTGTGTAAACGTGTGTAGACGTGTGTAACGTGTGTAGACCTGTGTAGACGTGTGTAGACCTGTGTAGACGTGTGTAAACGTGTGTAGACGTGTGTAGACGTGTGTAGACGTGTGTAGACGTGTGTAGACGTGTAAACGTGTGTAGACGTGTGTAACGTGTGTAAACGTGTGTAGACGTGTGTAGACGTGTGTAGACGTGTGTAGACGTGTGTAAACGTGTGTAGACGTGTGTAGACGTGTGTAACGTGTGTAAACGTGTGTAAACGTGTGTAGACGTGTGTAGACGTGTGTAGACGTGTGTAAACGTGTGTAGACGTGTGTAGACGTGTGTAGACGTGTGTAGACGTGTAAACGTGTGTAGACGTGTGTAGACGTGTGTAACGTGTGTAAACGTGTGTAGACGTGTGTAGACGTGTGTAAACGTGTGTAAACGTGTGTAAACGTGTGTAAACGTGTGTAAACGTGTGTAGACGTGTGTAAACGTGTGTAGACGTGTGTAAACGTGTGTAGATGTGTATAACGTGTGTAGACATGTGTAGACGTGTGTAGACGTGTGTAAACGTGTGTAGACGTGTGTAACGTGTGTAGACGTGTGTAAACGTGTGTAAACGTGTGTAAACGTGTGTAAACGTGTGTAAACGTGTGTAAACGTGTGTAGACGTGTGTAACGTGTGTAGACGTGTGTAGACGTGTAAACGTGTGTAGACGTGTGTAAACGTGTGTAGACGTGTGTAACGTGTGTAGACCTGTGTAAACGTGTGTAGACGTGTGTAGACGTGTAAACGTGTGTAGACGTGTGTAAACGTGTGTAGATGTGTGTAGACCTGTGTAGACCTGTGTAGACGTGTGTAGACGTGTAAACGTGTGTAGACGTGTGTAGACCTGTGTAGACCTGTGTAGACCTGTGTAGACCTGTGTAGACCTGTGTAGACCTGTGTAGACCTGTGTAGACGTGTGTAGACCTGTGTAACGTGTGTAAACGTGTGTAGACGTGTGTAGACGTGTAGACGTGTGTAGACGTGTAAACGTGTGTAGACGTGTGTAGACGTGTGTAGACGTGTGTAGACGTGTAAACGTGTCTAGACGTGTGTAAACGTGTGTAGATGTGTGTAGACCTGTGTAGACGTGTGTAGACGTGTGTAACGTGTGTAAACGTGTGTAGACGTATGTAACGTGTGTAGACGTGTGTAAACGTGTGTAGACGTGTGTAGACGTGTGTAACGTGTGTAACGTGTGTAGACGTGTGTAGACGTGTAGACGTGTATAACGTGTGTAGACCTGTGTAGACGTGTGTAGACGTGTGTAGACGTGTGTAGACGTGTGTAGACGTGTGTAACGTGTGTAACGTGTGTAACGTGTGTAGACGTGTGTAGACATGTGTAGACGTGTGTAGACGTGTGTAGACGTGTGTAGACGTGTATAACGTGTGTAGACATGTGTAGACGTATGTAACGTGTGTAGACATGTGTAAACGTGTGTAGACGTGTGTAGACGTGTGTAACGTGTGTAGACATGTGTAGACGTGTGTAGACGTGTGTAGACGTGTGTAGACGTGTGTAACGTGTGTAACGTGTGTAACGTGTGTAGACGTGTGTAGACATGTGTAGACGTGTGTAGACGTGTGTAGACGTGTGTAGACGTGTGTAACGTGTGTAACGTGTGTAACGTGTGTAGACGTGTGTAGACGTGTGTAGACGTGTGTAGACGTGTGTAACGTGTGTAACGTGTGTAACGTGTGTAGACGTGTGTAGACATGTGTAGACGTGTGTAGACGTGTGTAGACGTGTGTAGACGTGTATAACGTGTGTAGACATGTGTAGACGTATGTAACGTGTGTAGACATGTGTAAACGTGTGTAGACGTGTGTAGACGTGTGTAACGTGTGTAGACGTGTGTAGACGTGTGTAGACGTGTGTAACGTGTGTAGACGTGTGTAGACGTGTGTAGACGTGTGTAGACGTGTGTAACGTGTGTAGACGTGTGTAGACGTGTGTAGACGTGTGTAACGTGTGTAGACGTGTGTAGACGTGTGTAGACGTGTGTAGACGTGTGTAACGTGTGTAGACGTGTGTAGACGTGTGTAACGTGTGTAGACGTGTGTAGACGTGTGTAGATGTGTGTAGACGTGTGTAGACATGTGTAGACGTGTGTAGACGTGTGTAGACGTGTGTAGACGTGTGTAGACGTGTATAACGTGTGTAGACGTGTGTAGACGTGTGTAGACGTGTGTAGACGTGTGTAGACGTGTGTAGACGTGTGTAGACGTGTGTAACGTGTGTAGACATGTGTAACGTGTGTAACGTGTGTAACGTGTGTAACGTGTGTAACGTGTGTAACGTGTGTAACGTGTGTAGACATGTGTAACGTGTGTAACGTGTGTAACGTGCGTAGACGTGCGTAGACGTGTGTAGACGTGTGTAAACGTGTGTAGACGTGTATAACGTGTATAACGTGTGTAGACGTGTGTAGACGTGTGTAGACGTGTGTAGACGTGTGTAGACGTGTGTAGACGTGTGTAACGTGTGTAGACGTGTGTAACGTGTGTAACGTGTGTAACGTGTGTAGACACGTGTAACGTGTGTAACGTGTGTAACGTGTGTAGACGTGTGTAGACGTGTGTAGACGTGTGTAGACGTGTGTAGACGTGTGTAACGTGTGTAGACGTGTGTAACGTGTGTAACGTGTGTAGACACGTGTAACGTGTGTAACGTGTGTAACGTGTGTAACGTGTGTAACGTGTGTAGACGTGTGTAACGTGTGTAGACGTGTGTAACGTGTGTAACGTGTGTAACGTGTGTAGACGTGTGTAACGTGTGTAGACGTGTGTAACGTGTGTAGACGTGTGTAGACGTGTGTAACGTGTGTAGACGTGTGTAACGTGTGTAACGTGTGTAACGTGTGTAACGTGTGTAACGTGTGTAACGTGTGTAGACGTGTGTAACGTGTGTAACGTGTGTAGACGTGTGTAGACGTGTGTAGACGTGTGTAACGTGTGTAACGTGTGTAGACACGTGTAACGTGTGTAACGTGTGTAACGTGTGTAACGTGTGTAGCGTGTGTAGCGTGTGTAGACGTGTGTAGACATGTGTAACGTGTGTAACGTGTGTAGACGTGTGTAGACGTGTGTAGACGTGTGTAACGTGTGTAACGTGTGTAGCGTGTGTCATGGCTGAACCGGGTCTCGGGTACCAGGGCGGGGACGACCAGCAGGACGGGTCGAGCAGCTTTGTAGCGTCTCGACTTCCTCACGGCAAATTTCTCCGTCGGGATGGACTTCCCCGCCAGGCGCTGCTTCAGCCCCTCCACCTGCCTGCACACAAACACACACACCTTGTATGGTACTGCTACACTTGTGAGGACCCTCACAACACAGTACTCCACCTAGAACCTGTGAGTGCTTAACGACTGACTTGAAGAGCTCCACCACGTCCTCCCCCGTCCTCTGCACCTCCTCCTCTGACATCATGCTGAGGATGGCCGCCTTCTGGTACACGTAGATGGCCTGCAGAGGGCCGAGAGCACAGCCGGAGGATTCACAACCAGCACAACCAGTGTGCTCCCAGTAGACCAAACAACAAAGAATGAATCAGTGCAAAAAAAATCAAATCTGTCTGTGTGTATAATATTTGTAGTGATATTTAGTTATTGTGGAGGAAACAGGACGGTGTCAGTATTATGAACCGTCTGTTAATCCGGTCATAAATAAGCATAATTTCATCGTTTTCAGCCATTGATGCTCAAACTAGCAGAGAACACCTGAAGGGAGCCTACTGTCTCTATTGCTGGCAAAATGTTCATTATGAATATAAAACGGATGTTATGAATGAGTCCACACTGTGTATTGGTACCTTGGACCAGCGGCTCTCCCGGCACAGCAGGTCTGCGTACTGGTACGCCTGCTGCCACTGCTGCTGGTAGGAGTGGCTCCACATCAGCTCCCAGTAGCACAGGTGGTGGATCTGCTTCCACTCCTGCTGGCTGCCGATGCACTCCTCGTACTCGGCCCGGGCCTGAACACATCAGGGTTAGGCTCAGGTTTAATAAGGCTTAGGTTCATGTTTAATAATGCTTATTCAGGAATATGTCATCACAAATGAGCGTTCCAGACCTTCTCAAAGTTCCCCCTCAGCGTGGAGATGCGAGCGGAGTAAAAAAGGATGATGGAGCCCTGAAGGAAACACAGGATGCAGGTTTCACTTCATTGATTTGTCTTCAAACACATTTCACACGATCGCTTTGCTTTTGCAGTTGGAATTCAAACATATCCGTCATATTTTCTGTGTGTGTGTGTGTGTGTGTGTGGCTTACGTTGGGGTATTTCTGCTGGTACGGCTCCAGCAGAGCTTCGGCCTCCGCCAGGTTCCCCTCTCCGGTTCCTTCAAACACAACAGCGGCACCGTTACCTTCCGCCACGAAACCGTTCACCAGAGGCTCGTTCTCGGCATGAAAAGCAGAGTTTTACACCTAACAGTCCACACAGTGTGGGATGAGAGTTGCTCTGAAGCCCAGCGGCTGTGGTCCAGGTAAAGCGTGCTAGATCTATGGACCCACATTATTAATATTACAGTGTTTGTGTTACCCTACCGAGGATCAGCGACACGTATGTGTTGTAGAAGAGCAGCGTCAGAGCGCAGAAGATGGACCTCAAACTGTGACTGGAGGCTCCCTCCTTCAGCTGAGACAGGCCGAATCTCTGCAGACAGACAGGCAGACAGACGGGTTGGTTATGACCGGTTCACAAGAGACCTTCACAGCTGCCTCCAAAGTCCTCTGAGCTACGTTTCTATATCTATGTATAATTAAATATGTATTGTGATCACGGTGAAGTACGGACCCGGTTTCCTGAGAATCCGATGAACTCCAACAACCTCAAAATCCTGTGAGGGAGGAGGGACAACATCTGAAAGAGAAACAGAAAATACTATGAAATCATAATCAAATAAACTATTAAATCATGTCACTTTCAATCAGTCAACGTGTGCATTTCATATCGTATCTGAGTGTTTATTCATATCTGTGATTCGCCAATACGCTGATGACATACACCTAATTTTGGCAGAAACCAATCAACAGAAAAGGAAGCGTTGACTCAACTAGCAGTGAATTCTGAACTAGTGTTGAGTCCGTTAATGACGTTTGGAAGTCACTTTAGTCGACTTTGACTTGAGTATTATTCTCCTTATCTAACTCCTCCCGTCTGGGACTCAGAGTGGAATAAAACAAGCCAGTCTGCCTGAAGACCCACCAGGTTGAAGGACCCGACGCCCAGCTTCACTCCGCCATCAAACTGTTGGAACAGGTCGGACTGGCCAGCCAGGTCCTGAGAGGTGTTGATCCCACTCTGACAGTCCCTGTTGGACAACATCAAACAGGAAGTCAGCATCAGGGAAGCTCCGAATCATGATCCTCAAAGGCTGAACCTCTTCCCATCCAGACACGAGCTCCATTAAAACAGTGTCCGTGAACCCTTATGGACATATTTAGCTGTTATCTTTAATTTAGTTTTCATCAATTTGGCTGTGAGCATACATTTTGATTATTATTTATTAAAAAAATTGTAACCCATTAAAATCACAATTACAGCAAAGAAGCGCGCCTTCTATTAGATCAGGCTTTCAAGATGGTACATTTGACTCTTTTCCACCAGTTTGCCTCATGGGGCAATTATATGGTATTTTTCCAGTTTCCACTTGAGGGCAATGTTGCTGTATGATAGAACAATGTTGCTGTATGATGGAGCATTGTTGCTGTACGATGGAGCATTGTTGCTGTACGATGGAGCATTGTTGCTGTATGATGGAGCAATATTGCTGTATGATGGAGCAATGTTGCTGTATGATGGATTTAATTTAATATTTTCTAAATGCAGGGCCCCCCCCTGCATTTAGAAAATATTAAATTAAATATTTTTTTCCAATAACAACAGTTTGTAAAGAAACTATCATTTAAAGGCTAGATTCTGAAAATGAAGGAATATTTGGTAGTTATGATCTCTTTTTTGTGAGGCACGACGGTTAATTTATCAAATAAAATAAGATATGTTCTACTCACTTGTAGATTTGGTAGCTTGTTTGCATCTTTATGCCTCCTTTAATAAAACTGATCATGTTCTCATCCTGAGAGAGAGAGAGAGAGAGAGAGAGAGAGAGAGAGAGAGAGAGAGTGTTGAATTACATTTTATATAATTAGCTAATCTCCTCATAACTTCATCATTACCTGGCTACATTGTTTCCTTAGATGTGATATGGCTACATTTCATATCCCACGTTCATGTTCTTCATTCATATTTTACATATAAACATGTAAACATGTTAAACAGGTAAACGTATAAACAGGTAAAGCGGTAAACAGGTAAACGTGTAAACAGGTAAACATGTTAAACAGGTAAACAGGTAAACATGTAAACAGGTGAACATGGTAAACAGGTAAACAGGTAAAGCGGTAAACAGGTAAAAGTCCCGACCTGCACAAACGTCAGCATGGCTTTCTGCAGCAGACACTCGGCGTAGCAGATCTCGGCGTGCATCTCCTCTGCAAACACACAAACAGCTCAGTCACTTCCTGCTGACCTCTAGCTGTCAATCAACCTGTGTGGGGGCGGGACATGCCGGTACCTTCCTGCAGCTTGGACTGCTTGCTGATCAGACTGGTCAGAGACCCGATCACAGAGTTCTTCTTCCTGAACCTGCAGAAGATGGACACGTTGGTGTTAGAGGTGACGACATGCATTTATTATTAATTATTAATTATCTGCTCTGTGATCAAAAACAAAAGTCTTCCAACAGCTGCTCGAGTTTGGAGGCAGATCAAAATGTGACAATTGTTTAATTTTACTTATTTGGAGGAGTCAAATATTAGTTTGAGAGGTTTGTGATGTGTAATAAATGTTAG
>JBAMJR010000695.1:0-5000 GCA_038501785.1 Myoxocephalus aenaeus | reverse complement strand
ATCAGTGTAGACCTGGTCCTCTATAGACCTCAGTGTAGTCCTGGTCCTCTATAGACCTCAGTGTGGTCCTGGTCCTCTATAGACCTCAGTGTGGTCCTGGTCCTCTATAGACCTCAGTCCAAATATGGTCACGAGCCAAAGGAAGTGCTCTCAGAAGCTCCGTGGCTCCGCCCCCTGCTCTTTGAGGTGAAACAGAAGGTGACGTCATGAGGAAGTCAAGATGGAGGACGAGTGAGAATCCAAACAGATGCTCTCTCACTCGTCCTCTCTTCACACTCTCTCTCTCCTCCAGAGAAACAGATGCTCTCTTACTCACAGCTTTCCACACACAAACGCCTCGAGCTCCCGCTGTGTGTGTGTGTGTGTGTGTGTGTGTGTGTGTGTGTGTGTGTGTGTGTGTGTGTGTGTGTGTGTGTGTGTGTGTGTGTGTGTATGTGTGTTATTATATAGATGAATGCTGGAGAACCAGACCTCCCAGCACCTTAAATCACAACTCAAAAGACTCGTTAAAGGGACACGCCGGGTGTTTCATAGGATGTTCTCCGGACAACACGGGACCTCATGTAACACCGGCGGTGCAGGAAGTAGTCAGGTCCTTTACTGCAGTAAAAAGCACTGTGAAAATACTGCATTCCAAACATATATCTGATGTTTGGATTCATATTCCTGCTGCATGAATGTGTGTTGCATGTTTTTAACCAGTTTGATCTGCAGCAATGCATCATGGTCCATAAGATCTTCATAAAAAAAAGAATCAGCTGATCCAAAAGGCTTTTTTAAAGACTCTATTTAGACGCAGAAGCAGAAGGCAGGATTTGGGTTCGTTTCTTATTCGTTGTTGACTGGATGATGTGACACAAGTGTGGAGGTCCAGGTCAGAGAGAACTCTCTTGTTACTCATGAATTAGTCAGGACCGACACACCGTGTCCCATTACAGACACACTGAAGCAGCAACAACCCTCAAGGAGGCTGAGAGACTCTCAAACCTCCACAGAGGTCTGAGGAACCCCTTCAAGAGGACCGGATACTGACCCAAACCTCCTCCAAGACATCTGAAACCTCTGACAACTCTAGAAACCCCGAGAACCTCGAGAACTTCTTCATCGACCCTTCAAACCCGTTCAACTCGTTGAGAAAACATTGAAAAAGCATCTCTAAGTACATCTAGAACCCCAAACTTGTCTACTCAGAAGGGCCTTGAACAAAACTAGAAACCAACTCTGGATCCGTCCTGGAGAATCATAATATCTCCTGAAAGCGACTCAATCGCCAAAATCACCAACGTCTTGTAGCTTAAACGTCTGAAAGGTCTTCGTCCGATATCTGTAAATCTGGTTCTAATCTGTGGATTTGCAGAACCATTCAGTAGAAAACTACTGAGTTGGCGAGTGGCCAACAAGAAGCAGGATAAACATTTTCTCGGGTTTTATCTGCATTCCATTGAGAACAGAACATGTGACTCAGCAGCAGAGAGGAGAAGAGGTCCTACTCTACTCTCTTCATCGTGGACCACGGCCTTCCTCTGCGTTCAAGTCTCTTGCACCACATTCCTCACCGGTCAACCCAAGTCAGCTGAGATTCCTCAGTAATGTGATGAGTTCGGCTGACAGAGGAGCGTCTGTCGGACGCAGGACGGCCTCAATACCCGGAACCTGAACACACCCTCCAATGTCATCTGCTTGAAACCCTGGGCCCTTAAACCCCATGAGACCCCTAGAAAAGCTCATTGCGTCCCTTTAAACCTCCTCGAGGACGTTTAGAAATCTGTTAGGGGCCCTCTGATGAACCTCCAGAACCTCCATAAAGACTCATGGGACCACTTCAAACAACCTGCACAGATCATTTGACCTCTTGAACCCCTTCAGGATCTGCAAAGACATCAAAAGCATCAGGGATCTCTCCAGCCACACAGAAACATCTAGACCATCTGCACGATCTGCATAGCAACTGGGAGAACCTCGACTTAATCTGTGGAACCGCCCTTCTGAACCACTTTGGACCCCTCTAGGACCCCTCTAGGACCATGTCAAAAAGCCTTCTGACCCCTAGAAGGTCCAAAGGATATTTAATCCAGATCCACCTCACTGAACCTTTTTTCCTAAAACCTCCTCAAAGACAAACCTTTGAAACGAGAAACCTCGAAACCCACGAGATACATCTCGCGTCTTAAGAGAACCTCTCCGGAGACGCTTCTCGCCCGTTCATGGACTTCTTGGAACCTCCTGCGACCCCTTGGTGGCGCCCTAAAACCTCCTAAAATTACATATAGATTGTCCTCTGGGACCTCGAGAACCTTTAAAAAAGTGGACGGATCCATGAAACCTCCAAAAGAACCTCTAGAACCTCTAGTTGCCGTCACAAGAACCCCTTTACGATCCTCCCCTTCAGGACCTGATTTGCAGACCTCTGAACCTCTGAGCACGTGTTGAACACCTTAATCCTGAGAAACTCATAAAGACACTCGACCCTCCTCCAGACTGAAGTCTACTGGGCCACTCCCAGGTGAACCGTGTGAACCAGGGTGTGGAGCCTCCACTGGAAACATGAAGACTCATGTGGGAGTTTGGATTCTGGATTTTAATTATTGGGTTTGAGCTCCAGAGAGAAATCCTCACGTTGTGTTTGTTTGCTGCATGAAACCTGATCCTCTGTTTACATAAACCTCAACACACACAGAGACCTGCAAGAATCAGCTGCACCTGAACCACCTGGACCTGATCCACCTGGACCTGGACCACCTAAACCACCTGGACCTGAACCACATGGACCACCTGGACCTGGACCACCTGGACCTGAACCACATGGAACTGGACCACCTGAACCTGAACCACCTGGACCACCTGGACCTGGACCACCTGAACCTGAACTACCTGAACCACCAGAACCAGAAGGACCTGAACCAGCTGAACCACCTGGACCTGGACCACCTGAACCTGAACCACCTGAACCACCGGAACCAAAAGGACCTGAACCACCTGAACCAGAAGGACCTGAACCACCTGAATCTGAACTACCTGAACCTGAACCTGAACCACCTGAACCAGAAGGACCTGAACCACCTGAATCTGAACCACCTGAACCTGAACCACCTGAACCGGACCCGGATCACAGAAAAACATCTTTTATCTCCTCGTTTGTCGAGTATTTCTGTTTCTCTTCAGCTCAAACTATTGTTTTTAAAAGCACCCGCATAAATAAGAATATACACAAGACAATAGATACTTGTACACACATGCCCGAGTACTACAAACCCAGTGTGTACTGTACAGCGTGGAGAGGTACACAGGAAGTACTGTGGACTTAAGGAGACGCAGAAACACAAACACAGGCGCGTCACCATGGAGACGCTATCACAGAAGTACGACAGCAGATACAGACGCCCTGAATGAGTACAATAAATACTCATTATGAGGATAAAGTACCATAAAGTACCATAAAGTACTACACAGGACAGGCTGGTACACTGGGTGGGGCTTTACTTCAGGAACAGGACTAATACCACAGTAAAAGTATTCACTTACATTGTAAAAGTAAAAGTATTATCAGCTGAAATGTACTCCAAGTATAAAAGTACTCATGATGAAGAATGAGTGTTATACTATTATATTATTCTATATATTCATATACTACGAGGGAGATGTATTGTACTGCTTCATATCATATTAGCATTTTGTGTTTATATATATATATATATATATATATATATATGAAGTAGCATCAAATGAAAATACTCCCAGTAGGACAACTGGGTTGTACTGGCTGACATTATTGATCCACACAGGATCAATAATCTTTGACCCAGAAAATAAATGTTTCACTGTGAAAATGTGTGTATTTATAAAGAAACTATATATTATATGTATTTATATATATATATATATATATATATATATATATATATATATATATATATATACACATATACAGTGGTGTATAGTAACGAAGTAGAAATACTTCGTTACTGTACTTAAGTAGTTTTTGGGGATATCTGTACTCTACTTTACTATTTATATTTCTGTTTACTTTTACTTTTACTTCACTACATTTTGCAAAGAAAAATGATACTTTTACTCCGATACATTTCCCTTGAAACCTTCGTTACTCGCTACAAAATCAAATCTATCTTTAGAAAGAAAGAAAAAACACATCGGGGACTGTGGTGGAACACAGACTCCACCAAGCAGGTTTTGCGAATCACAATGTTTTGCATTTTCCCTCTACATCCTCTAGTCCAGCGCTCCCAAACCTTTATGCGTCACGGACCGGTTACGTGAAGACAGTATTTTCACAGACCGGGTCCGACCTCGGAGAGACGGGAGACAACGACACCCAACGTGTGTTCGTTATGTCCAGTCTACTCCTAACTAAACCTTTAGTCCAGTCTACTGACTCTACTCCTAACTAAACCTTTAGTCCAGTCTACTGACTCTACTCCTAACTAAACCTTTAGTCCAGTCTACTGACTCTACTCCTAACTAAACCTTTAGTCCAGTCTACTGACTCTACTCCTAACTAAACCTTTAGTCCAGTCTACTGACTCTACTGCTAACTAAACCTTTAGTCCAGTCTACTGACTCTACTGCTAACTAAACCTTTAGTCCAGTCTACTGACTCTACTGCTAACTAAACCTTTAGTCCAGTCTACTGACTCTACTGCTAACTAAACCTTTAGTCCAGTCTACTGACTCTACTGCTAACTAAACCTTTAGTCCAGTCTACTGACTCTACTGCTAACTAAACCTTTAGTCCAGTCTACTGACTCTACTGCTAACTAAACCTTTAGTCCAGTCTACTGACTACTGCTAACTAAACCTTTAGTCCAGTCTACTGACTCTACTGCTAACTAAACCTTTAGTCCAGTCTACTGACTCTACTGCTAACTAAACCTTTAGTCCAGTCTACTGACTCTACTGCTAACTAAACCTTTAGTCCAGTCTACTGACTCTACTGCTAACTAAACCTTTAGTCCAGTCTACTGACTCTACTGCTAACTAAACCT
>JBAMJR010000694.1:85000-91834 GCA_038501785.1 Myoxocephalus aenaeus | reverse complement strand
CTTCTTACAGAGCAAACCCAGGTCCTCATGTCGTGCTCCGTTTTTTTCTTTTGAACACAACAGAACGAAAACGGAGGGGCGCCGCACAGCGAGCGAGGCCCGTAAGACTGGATGCAAGCTTGCAAGTGCAAGAGAGTGACTCACCCAAAAACCACGGGGGCGTCTGCTACAGACAGCATGCTAACTTACAGTATGCACTCAGCGCAGTGCCAGCGCGCTCTTCTCGTGTCTCCTCCACCCTTCCCTCCCTCATTAGCTTGCTTGCGAACACAAACATGCACACGACCAGAAAAGCTCCGGCTTGGATTCATGAATCGCTGACATAGAAAGCAAATGCCGCGATCAGATTGAGGACTTGCTCGGTCCCCTAAACCCCCTCCTCCCGGGAATGGATTTAAAATAAATCGCTCATAGATTCTGCCTGCCCCTGAAGATGAAAGTGTGTGTGAATGCATGTGTGTGTGACACGTATCCCGTGAATATTCAGGGTGCACGCGTGAGCGTTGCAGACCGAGCCACTGGGCGGGCGCGGCGTGGTAAATGGTTGCATGAAAGTGTCGACATGTGTAACTGCTCCAATCGGCGCTCCGGCGTCGTCCTCGGGGGAAATAAAGGGGGCAGCAGCGCAAGGCGGAGAGTTATGAGTCTGTCCTACATGTGCACGCTTTTTTTCTTCTTCTTCCTACTTGTTTCCTAGTCGGGGGATTTGATGCAACACGTGCAAAAACAATTTTGGGATTTGGGAAGAAAAATAACTGAATTCATGTAGATACGGTTGTATATCTCAGCGTGACTTTGTGTGCATGTGTCTGCGAGGAAGATTACATTTCTGTGTGTATAATTGTCTACTATACTACTATATTGTTGCACACACATGTGGACATGTCGATAAGCTACGTGTGTGTTTAGTAGCGCTGGTCAGCAGGTTTAAGACACTTTTTGGGGTCTTTTCAACTTCCTGTGGCTTATACTCACGAATGGATTTTGTGGGATTTATCTACGAATTACAACACATTTATTATCATATATGCGTGAGAAGAGCCGGACTTCTTCTCCCACTCTGTTTACTGGTAGATTACCGTAAACGTCGGGCTACGAGCCGCTACTACCTTCGGTCAGTGTCCCCGTTAGCTCCCCGCTGTAGCCAGCTGGGGCTCCTGCTAGCGCTCCGTTACTTCCCCGCTAACTTTCGCTAGCTCTCCGCTAACTTCTGCTAGCTCCCCGAAAACCACCGAAGGTAGCGGGACCAGGCTCGACACCCGACTTGGGCAGAGGGGACGCGGGCAGTAGCAGCAGCCGGTAGCAGCAGCAGCGCTAGATAGCAGCAGCGCTAGCTAGCAGCAGCGCTAGCTTGCGCTGCTACTAGCTTGCTACAGCGGGGACACTGACCGGCCGTAGGAGCGGCTTGTTACGGTACAGCCGTGCGCAGCTTAGCCCAGTTTAAAACCAGTTGATGGAAACACACCTAATTCATATTTCTTCTTTTTTGTGCATTTAAAAAATGAAAAAATTGCTTGAAATTGTCTCAATGATTGAGAGGAAACACTCAACTGTGTAACGTCTGTGGCTTCCCACAATGCACCCATTGGGTTGCGGGTGTGAATCCGCCCGGGTCGCCGCCCTTTTCTCGCCTGTCTTTCTGCACTTATTGTTCAAATGTGTGGAACAACGACGACACACACACACACACACACACACACACACACGGTGCTTTTCATTTTTTACGAAACTCTCTCATGCAGAAAGGTGGCCGAGTTTCAGTCCTGTCGGTAATTCGGAAAGTCTTCTTCCTTTGTGACCGTTTATTGAGCGAGAGAGGATTGCACACTTGGCTTTCGGGAGAAGATAAAGGGAACTAATTCCTTCCCTCTTCTCCTTCTTTTTCTCCCTTTCGCTCTTTGATCCTCAACCTCCCGCTTCACATCGCTGTGATCGCCATGTTTATGACGGCTCCTCTCCTCTCGCCTGCCGCCTCTCCCACTGTGTGGTGTGGCGTGTCAGCAGTTCATCTTCTGTTGGAGGTCCTCACACACACACACACACACACACACATGCACACACACACCCGCCCCCTTCCTGATGGAGGTAAAGTGAGTGCACCAGCATCCGCGATGAATAATTGAGTTATCTGGCTCCGCGCAGAAATAGCAATCTCCCCACACAAGTGTGAAAACATCACTTGCCACCGGAGACCTGGGAACTGGCGCTGCTGCCATGTGGGTCTACACATGTGCGTGTGTGTGTGTGTGCGTGTGTGTGTGTGTGTGTGTGTGTGTGTGTGTGTGTGTGTTTGCACTCATACTTGTCTGACATTTTGTGTTTCCTGTCTTGAAATCATCAGATGACAAAACTAAAAAAACGTAACATAGGACAAGATGCAAAAAAGAAGAGAAAATCTAAAATATTTGCGCTTTAATTAATAATAAGTGGACACTTTGCTGAGTCACATCATTTTTTTATTGAGTCGAGTTGAGATTGTGATCTTTTTGGGCCGACATGAATGATTTGTGGGAGCGTGCGACTCAGAGTCCATCTTGAAGACGAGAGGAATATCATTTATATTATTGTTTTTGGATACGCACACAAACCCGAAGCAGACGAAATGCGTCTCGTATATATTGAGTCAGTTTATTAGGTACAGCTGTACAACACAACAGGCCTGCATGTGTGGAGCTTATAATGTACTTATTGACAGTGTGATGATCATTTTGAGGCCACAGTTAGTGGGGACGCTGGGAGGGGTTTCTTCTTCTTCTTCTTCTTCTTCTTCTTCTTCTTCTTCTTCTTCTTCTTCTTCTTCTTCTTCTTCTTCTTCTTCTTCTTCTTCTTCTTCTTCTTCTTCTTCTCCTTCTTCTGCAGATAAGAAGCGCATCCCCAACATTAAATAGTTTGAAATAAAACTGCCGACGCCACATGAGTTGCCAGTCCTATTTTTTAAAGCCTCGCTGCATTGCGTTGACGGCACCTCCGGAGATCATCAAAGCCTCTTTTAAAAGCCTCAGAACGGGCGTTATCGCTGGAGCTCAAGCATTCCGTCTGTTCTGTTCTGGGTAAAACATCCGACCCGATGCAGAATCTCGGCTTCGAGGTTCCCGGGCGCGGCGGCTCCCGGGAGCCTCCCTTCTGAAGCCGATGCGAGCGGCGACGCGACAAAGCTGAGGGAGCAGAATCACAGCGAACTGACAAATAAGGCCAAGTCTGACAGGCGAATCCTCAGAGCGCCGCCGCGCTTTGACAGATCCTTCAGCGGAGGAGCCAACGCCCTTCACAGCCGCACTGGAGCTGTTTCATAACTCTACAGTAGAGACGATCACATAGCGGCGAGGCTGCACGCTGCTATACAACCCTCATGGAGGATGTGATGCCGATTGTATTGATATCAGGGGGTGACTCCTCTGGTTGTATAGAAGTCTATGCTTCATGTGTTAAAGCTGCATTCTCTCTCCTGACCACCAGGGGTGACTCCTCTGGTTGTATATAAGTATATGCTTCATGTGTTAAAGCTGCATTCTCTCTCCTGACCTCCTCTGGTTGTATATAAGTATATGCTTCATGTGTTAAAGCTGCATTCTCTCTCCTGACCACCAGGGGGCGACTCCTCTGGTTGTATATAAGTATATGCTTCATGTGTTAAAGCTGCATTCTCTCTCCTGACCTCCTCTGGTTGTATAGAAGTATATGCTTCATGTGTTAAAGCTGCATTCTCTCTCCTGACCACCAGGGGTCGACTCCTCTGGTTGTATAGAAGTCTATACTTCATGTGTTAAAGCTACATTCTCTCTCCTGACCACCAGGGGGCGACTCCTCTGGTTGTATAGAAGTCTATGCTTCATGTGTTAAAGCTGCATTCTCTCTCCTGACCACCAGGGGGCGACTCCTCTGATTGTATAGAAGTCTATGCTTCATGTGTTAAAGCTGCATTCTCTCTCCTGACCACCAGGGGGTGACTCCTCTGGTTGTATAGAAGTCTATGCTTCATGTGTTAAAGCTTCATTCTCTCTCCTGACCACCAGGGGGGTGACTCCTCTGGTTGTATAGAAGTCTATATAAATGACTCTACTTCTCTTGATGTATTCCCTCAGTAAACATTGTAAACATGAGTTTATGTCTCAATCTCTAGTTTCAAGTCTTCTTCAATACAGCATGATGTTCATTTAGTAAATTATGGTCATTTAGAGTCAAACAGACCATAAAGCAGGGGACGCTTTAGGGGCGGGGCTACAAGGTGATTGACAGGTCTCTACCACGGTGTTACAGTTGTAGTCGCCTAAAAATATATATAAATATATTCAGCATTCGGTGGTTCTTCTTAGCTCCGCCCTCTCATGTTACTTCTGGTTGCAAGAACCAAGATGGACGACGACCAGAACAACAACTTTTGTATGATATCTCACTGGATGAGGACGCACACGGCTGCTGCCATGGTTACTCCTCACGTGCAGTGCGGTAACGTGGGCTCTGGAGACGCAACCAGCTGTTGGGTCTGAGAGCTCAGAGCTCCGTCATGGGGAGACGGCAGCAGATTAAACAGCAATCCTACTGATCCAGCACACACACACACACACACACACACACACACACACACACACACACACACACACACACACACACCATGGCGACGAGGCGCCGCTACGAGTGACCACTTTATCCTCTGCGAGGCGGCGGGGTCGGGGAGATCTGCTCTGAAGGTGTGAGTGAGGATGAAGATGAGGATGAGGATGAAGATGAAGATGAGGATGAGGATGTGTGGGGTTAAATCCGGGGCAGGCGGTCTCTGGTTCAGACAGCTTTCTACATCTGTTGGCTGTGGTCGACTGGGAGGACCGCTGGTTTGATCCATGACATCATCAAGACACGATGAGGTCATAAAACGATGACGACAGAAGTGATACCGCCAGTTGTTCAGACGCCATTTGTGAAAGTGACTTTCTTCTAATGCACAATTGGTTTATGAATATGTATACATATAATCTGTCTGGTGCTTTTTATGTACCATAAAAGCCGGGTTACAAGCCGCTACTACCTTCGGTGGTTGTCCCCGCTGTAGCAAGCTAGCGCTGCTGCTAGCTCCCCTCTGTAGCAAGCTAGCGCTGCTGCTAGCTCCCCGCTGCTGCTGCTACTGCCCGCGTCCCCTCTGCCCGAGTCTGGCGTCGAGCCGGGGCTGGTCCCGCTACCTTCAGTGGTTGTCGGGGAGCTAGCGGCGAGCTAGCGGAGAGCTAGCGGAAGTTAGCAGGGAACTAGCAGCAGCGCTAGCTGGCTACACGGGGAACTACGGTATATATATACCGTAAAAGTCGGGTTTGTTATAAAACAAATAAAATATATATATTTAAATGATATATATATATATCATTTAAATATACATATATATATATATATATATATATATATATATATATTTAACAAAACAGTCGTCTATTGTTTCCCTTTATATATGCAGCTTTAGACATGATGCTTATTCTGCTGTTTATTTTTATTTAATTAATTTTTTTGCTTGATGTTTCATTTGCACAATTATTATAGAAGTAAAGGTCAGAGGAAAAAGTAAATATAAATAAAATGCAGGTGAGGTAGAAAACTGGTTTATCAAAAGAAACCTCACCTAAAAAAAAGAAGAAAAGAAATAGAATCACGACAAGGTGTGAATCAGTGAATATGCATCTCTTTTACATGACTTATCACATCATGTTTTTACAAATAACATAACAAGTAAGTACATTGAGACCAAATCAAGTCAAATTCCCTCTCTGTGCACACACACCTGACCAATGAAGGTGATTCTGACTCATCCCAGAACATTTATTCTGCAGCATTTTGACTTTTACCGACACCTCCGGGTGGGGATCTTTTTTTTCTCGACAGGGGTTAAAGAGTCTTTAGAGAAAAAGGAAATCGTCGTTAATCTGCTCTGAGCAGACGAGTCGGGCTGGAGCTGAGAATATATAAAAATAAATAATAATAAAACATATATAGGGGAAGTCTCCGCGGATCATTTGTTCATCCTGTTTGGATGTGTCACCACATTGCAGCTGGAAGAGATTGAGCCATTCTGCTGCGTCTGTCTCACTCTTACTTTTGTTCTGCTGCTTTTCCTCTCCTCTCCTTTTTCTGTCATTCTCCCTGTGACTCTCTCTCTCTCTCTCATTGCTTCTCCCCCTTTTGGGTTTGCTTGCTGGGGGATTGGGAGGGTTCCTCCAAATTGGCACACAGATGAATAATGCATCTGAAGCCGGTTGGATGTTTCTGTCTGTCAGACTCTTTCTCTGTATTACAGTTGTGTCGGAGTTAGGCTGATACTTCACAGAAGGAAACACAAAAACAACACAAAAAAAGATGGAAGATGTTCGCCGCTCTTTACCCGACTTCCCATTTACTTTTTTGCTCCTGTCATTAACTCTTTTATTGTCAGCGAATGTTTGACGCACGGCCCACGGAGAAAGCGTGTACGTGCACGTGCATGCACATGCTGCGAAAAGAGTCTGGGATTTTTGGAAGTTTTTCTCTCTCTCTCTCTCTCTCTCTCTCTCTCGCTACGACACACATACATAATGCATGTGTGGGATTTTGATGTGTGTGCGTGTGTGTGTGTGTGTGTGTGTGTTTCTCGCTATTCCCAGACTGCAGTGTGTTAAAAAAATAAAGAAAGAAAAAAGCAAACTGCACTCGCGAGCTTTGAGCTCACAGTAGCGCCATCATTAAAGTAATGAGCAGGAAGTTAGCACTGAAGTCAACCAGAGAGAGAGAGAGAGAGAGAGAGAGAGAGAGAGAACCCCAATCCCACGAGGATAAATCTTAAATCCTGAACGTTGCTTCTGACTCATTCTGGTTAATTAA
>JBAMJR010000694.1:77500-82500 GCA_038501785.1 Myoxocephalus aenaeus | reverse complement strand
TTTTCTTACTTTTCTTTTGATTTGGAGGTGGAGGCAGCAGGTTGATATCTAGTGTTTAAAAGAAGTCATCCCACCTGTTCTGGACGTCTAGGTTGTGTAAATTGTTGGCATGCGCTTATTTAATTGAATGAATTGATTGAGCAACAGTAGTGCTTTTACCCTTCCCTTCACTCTCTCTCTCTCTCACACACACACACACACACACACACACACACACACACACAGATCTTCGTGTCTCGGGGGTTTACTCCATTGTTGCCCTTGATAATAATCACTTAGCTGGATTTGTCCTAATGTGATGACAGAGACTGAAAGCTCCGGAAGACGACGGGAACATATCGGCCTCCTGAATCTCCAGCTACAGTACAATTAGGAAAATTGCGTGGACGTTGGCTTTGTTAATCCAGTGTGAAGAGGATGTGTGTGTGTGTGTGTGTGTGTGTGTGTGGGGGGGGGGTCTTTTTGTGGTAAGTGCAGCTTTGGGTGGGAGAGACGAGCAGAAGGTCATTTAACACACGTGTGCTTTAGGTCAAAGGTCAGTGTGTGTCTGCAGAGTTTAAACGCTCGTTGTTTGCAGTCCCGTTAGCGGCGATGTGCACGAGATCATTTTAAACAATAAAAGACGAAGTCACTGTTTCCAGATTACATTTCGACCAAAGTGAAACCAACACTTTATTTGTTAAAGCTGCATTCTCTATCCCGACCACCAGGGAGCGACTCCTCTGGTTGTATAGAAGTCTATGCTTCATGTGTTAAAGCTGCATTCTCTCTCCTGACCACCAGGGGGCGACTCCTATGGTTGTATAGAAGTCTATGCTTCATGTGTTAAAGCTGCATTCTCTCTCCTGACCACCAGGGGGCGACTCCTCTGGTTGTATAGAAGTATATGCTTCATTTGTTAAAGTGAAGGTCTAATATGGTCATAGCTGCTTATCAGCTGACCTTGAGTAGCTTTTGCAGCTGCAACCAAAAAACCGCTATTGAGCGTGTGACCAAGGTCAAAGCAGATTGTAATCTCATGCACCCGTTACTCCCACTATGGCTCGACAGAGATCTTCCCACGCACTTGCCTATACATACTGTGGTAACTGCGCACTTCTTGAGTTCTTCTCTGACTCCGTCCCAGAGACTGAACCACTTGGTTTGAGAAATCAAACCGAGACTTTCCCACTCGTAACTGGTAACTGCTTCTAAGCGCTGAGGGGATTACCTCCAAGACAAAAAAAGAAACGGTTTATGAACTACAATGTGACTTTTACTCTTGTAGCTTTTTAAACATATAATACTGGTGAACTGACTCGTAGCTACTGAGGGGATTTCCTCAAAGTAAAGAAAAAGACTCGGTTATGGTACTGTGTGTATAATAACTCTTGTTGAAATAAAATGTATACCGTACTTTTCGGGTTATAAGCCGCTACTGCCTTCGGTCAGTGTCCCCGACAGCTCCCCGCTGTAGCCAGCTGGGGCTCCTGCTAGCGCTCCGTCACTTCCCCGCTAACTTCCGCTAGCTCCCTGAAAACCACCGAAGGGCAGAGGGGACACGGGCAGTAGCAGCAGTAGCAGCGCTAGCTAGCAGCGCTACTAGCTTGCTACAGCGGGGACACTGATCAGCCGTAGGAGCGGCTTGTAACCCGAAAAGTACAGTACTCTCAAATAAGAGTGTAGAACTCTACTCAATGGGGACTCCCGTTTAATGGAATAAGATAACTTCCAGGTTTTTCGAGACGAAGAAGGTAACACCATTGACCAGGGAACACGATCCAGCACGATCCCGCCTCGTTTCCAGATCCAGACAAATGTAAGTAATCGTTTGGGTTGCACTGTGTGTAAAACGATTCATCTTCCTTTCCTATTAGAGGAAACAGCTCGGTGGAGACGTGGCTCAATAGTTCAGGTAGGCCACGGGGAAACCGAACGAATGGGGTTTTTAACATCCGTCATTGTCTCTATAAATTGTAATCGAAAGCAAATTGAGAGGGAAACCTCAGGGTTCTAAGACGGGCCCTCCTTACACGGCTGGCGTAAGGAGTAGGCGCTCCCCCTAGGTTCTGACCCGGTCCCGTTTCACGTTATTCATTCTGGTCACATGACATCTATTGCTTCTGTCCATCCGGGGAGAGGGGTCCTCCTCTGTTGCTCTCCCTCGGGGTTTCTTCCCTTTTTTCCCTGTGAAAGGGTTTTTACTATCTTTATTTGGGGAGTTTTCCCTGATCCGATGTGAGGTCCCGGGACAGGGATGTTATGTGTACAGATTGTAAAGCCCTCCGAGGCAAACTTGTACTCATGATTTTGGGCTATACAAAATAAACTGAATTGAATTGAATTCAAACAAGTCGGCGGTTCGATCTCCTTTTCAATGAACAGCGTTCAGCACTCACCTTCACTGGAGAATATCAGCTCATTGAAATGTTTCCCTCTTTCAGTCAATATGGACGAGGGCGTCGATCAATACTAATAATGCATTTTACTTCCAGTGTGGTATCCGTGCTCTTGATATTCTGGAGGAACATAAAACTAAACCTTCTCCCACAGCAGCTGTAGAGATTTCTTTAATTTCAGATGACTGCAGGGAATCACCTGAGAAGTGCTGATGTTGACCTCAATATACTTCATGTACCTCACAAGCTGCTGGGTTCTCACTGAAGCCGCTCCGCTCGCTCAGTAACAGTTGTCCTACACAGAATGTCTAGAGACGGCATAAATATATAAATAGTTATATAAATAGTTATATAGTTATATAAATAGTTCATCTCAAGATGTCCCTCAAAATGTAAAAGTCATGTCACTGAACTGGTTATTGAAGGCTGAGAAAATGTCACAAGCCAGCTTCTTGTTAATTAAATACATGAAACATGAACTACACTGTTGCAGCAATATTAATAATGATTATAATAATCATTGTATTATATTGTTTCAAGTGCTTTCCAAATTAATTAAAAAAAAATCTGATACTCAGAAATGATCTCTTTCAAAAACAGATTGAATGTCAATAAAAGAATCTCATGAATTCAAAACAGATGAAAAATGCAATATACATATATATATATATATATATATATATATATATATATACGGATGTGCAGATGAAAACAGAAAACTAAAACAAGCACAATTTAAATATCTAATGACAATATTTCCTCTGCAGAATATCAGAATCAGCTATATTGGCCATGTGTGTGTATGAATTTGACTCCAGTTACGTCGTACAAATGTACATATGACGTACATAAATATGAAAAAAGACATTAGAGACAACAGAATATAATAATGTCATCTTGCCTCAAAAGTTTTTTTTAATAGTAAAACTAAGAGTCTTAGATCTTAGAGGCCTGTTCTGGGCTGTGAAGGGTTAAAAAAACTCTTTGATTAATCTGTAAAATGCAAGAAAACTTTTAGCGGCTGCAGAAATAAAACGACACGCTGCTTTTTGTTGGGTTTTTGGACTCTGGAAGAAATTAGACGCACAACATCTTAATGGGACGACTTTAAGCAGAGAGCTGCAATCAGGACGCGACACATCTGGTTGTCTCCTACACTGTCTTTGTGTGTTTTTTGTTGCTTTTTATCCTCTCTTCAACAATCTATTTCAAGCAGAACTGGAAGTAGAGAAACATATATATATATATATATATATATATATATATATATATATATATATATATGGGTTTTAGTTTGAGGAGGTATTGCATCACAGACGTCTGAAAGCAGCTCCTTTTGCTATGACTTTTCATTTGCAAAGTCATTCTGCATCCGGAGACTTGCAGCACAAAACAATCTCGCGTTTCATGCCGTGTGTGTGTGTGTGTGTGTGTGTATGTGTGTGTGTGTGTGTGTGTGTGTGTGTGTGTGTGATCTCAGAGACTCGGGGTAAAACCTTCCACCCTGTGGTCGCGCTGCACCGCTGCATCCTGCTGCTCGCATCCGCCCCTCCACGCGTCTTCGCAGCTCTCGGTCTGACCTCATTATCGCCATCATTAGCTGCTGCACCCTTCATCCTCCTCCTCCTCATCATCATCACTGACATCATGTAGTATCAGCAGCAGCAGCAGCAACAGGGGACATTCTCAACATGCTGGGTTTTTTTTCTGTTTTTTTCTCGGTAATGCTCTGAAACATTCTCGCACCCTAAACTGTGTCGTCGTCTTCGTCTTCGTCGTCTTCGTCGTTCGAGCATGCTGCAGGGGCGTTCGTGCGTTCGTGTCGTCGTCGTGCACAAAAACTGCCTTCTCCTCCTCTTCCTCCTCCTCCTCCTCCTCCTCCTCCTCCTCCTCCTCCTCCTCCTCGGGAGTCTTGTTCACCACTTGTGAGCTTCACATACTGTTAAGCGTGCTGCTCTGAGACATTGTGTTTCGCTGTTCGCTTCAGAAAGGCAGTCTCTCTCTCCCTCTCTCTCTCCCCCCTCCCTCCCTCTCTCCCCCCTCCCTCTCTCCCCCTCTCCCCCCCATGTGTTTCTCCTCTGAATATTTCAGAAAGAGGGCTGACAGAATGCAGGCAGAAACAGACCGCTGATGACCTCCTTCTCATCGCCGCTGCCTCCCTTCTCTCTCTCTCTCTCTCTCTCTCTCTCTGCTCCCCCTCCCCTCTCTCCCCCGAGCGCTCATCACACAGGCTTCCCCGCTATTTCTCTCACTGACTTCCTCTTCTTCGCTCTCTTTCCTCTCCTCCCTCCATCCCCGACTATTTATCACACCCTCCCCTCCTCCTCGCCGCGATCCAGGAGCGCTCCCCTCTTCTCTCGCTCTCGCTGGCATCTTCTCCCACCTGTCTGTCCTTTCATCCCACTCATTTTCCTCCTCTCGTCTCATCACCTCTCTCCTTCCCCTCCTCTTCTCTCTCTCCCTCTCCCTCTCTATCTCTCCGCGGCGTTGCATTCATGCCTGTCTGTCTATTCCGTAAAGGGCTGTCTGAGGCCTCTGCTCGGCTAATTCATTCGCCGTGCATCGCCTCACATATCTGCCGGGTCAGGCAGAGAGATGGCGAGAGAGAGAGAGGGGGGAGAG